>DWKW01002873.1:0-10554 GCA_018250115.1 Doberes anticus
CAGCCTGGTGACAGACGGACGGACAGACAGACAGACATACAGATACACGGACAGCGGAGTCTTAGTAATAGGGTCCCGTTTTACCCTTTGGGAACCCTAAAAATGCCGCTCAATCACCATAGAACTCTATTGGGCTCAGAGTTGGGGATCTCTGCTGGGATGTTCGCCACACCGGGAATGATGGGAACTTGTTACAGTCGATAACAAAATGGCAGCAACTCTAAAACATGGAATGTGAATTTAGAAACGAAGAAAAAAAATTAGGTTAAATTACTATGAAATCAGTACCTGTTAATAAATTTTAATGTTAACTGAAGGATAACAATAATAATACGCTTTTAAAAAAAAAATTATAAGATTGAATAAATTGTCATTTTTATATATTTCATACATCGGTGCAGTAGTAGATACTATAGTTTGATCTCTCTGTAGTTAGAGCTGTCATATACTCGGGAGATCAGTTAAAATGTTTTTTATCACTCTTATAGGGTGACTGTGTCGGGGCCGGATGTACAGTATTTCAACAAAATTGAAAATATTATAATGTAAATTTAAAAAAATCTTAACAGTTTGATATTATGTTTGGAGACAAAGTCTTATGTCGAAGGATCCCCTGCCGCTGCACCACCGTTATACATATTTCCGCCGTAAAGCAGCAGTGTGAGCACCGCTGTTTTAGTTTGTACGATGCCACAGGCAAAAGCTAATGTGTCTATATGCAGGAATTTCCGTGCTAAATAATCTCTAACTGCAATCAGATTTACTCGTTTTAACATTTGAACTGGAATTTACGTTTTATGTACAAATTTAAATTGCGAACATTTCCCGAGTCTTCCTCGTCGTTACTCGTACATGTTCGTTAAATATTCAAACTTGTAACCAGCGATGCGCAAGTCGTTGGAGGGATGTTATTTATTTCTACATATAAGTGTATGTATTTTATGTAAAAGTTGAACAAAAACATATTTTTACGTATACGATTATTATGTACGTAATTATAACTACCATATTATGTGTTCGTCATCAATCTATTATTGTCCCAATACTTGGCGAATACTTATGTATGTCGAAGGCTAGCCTGCGACGCTACAACAGTTGCGCCCGTTTTTGCTGTTAAGCAGCATTGTGAGAACTGCTGTGTTTGGATTTGAAGACACCGGATAGGAGGCATTCAAGCATAGTACTTAGGAGTAGCAATGAATCCACTTACGACTTCAGATAGGACTGCGGTCCCAGTTGAGGTTGGATGTAGATGTAAACGGGCTGGTAAGATCTAATCTAAGATATGCTAATAGCTCTGACACCGCTGAAATCTTAAAAGCTTACCTATTACCTAAACTCCCTAGTTATAATTTGCGGTTCAAACATTTTACATCAGGACAACACGCGTATTAACAAAGTATATTATTCTTAGATATAAAGTGAATAAAAACAAGCAAACCACTTAATTTTTTATTTGTGTATTCACGAGTGAAAACCGCGAAAGAATGTATCGGTCCGGTATTTGCGTAGCGGATTTGCGGAACAGATCCGCGTGACGGGCAGCGTTTGATGACATAACCGTGCGCCCCGCGACACACTTATGTGATCTTGCGAGCAAACATTCAGGTAGTGATGACCAACATGAACAATTCATTTATTTTATTTTTCAAACAGTAGATCCGGTTTGCAAAGCTTTTGGTGTCGCTAAGAACTACTACTACTAAATACTATTTACAGGGCGTATTTAGACTCGATATATTTTCTGCTAAAATGGTACAAGGACATTAAATTAAAGAGCTGGCAACCCTAAGTAAACCCCAATTAGACACGTCACAGCTACCTCCGCAGCCAATGTAGGGATGTAGGTGTTTATTCAGTGATTTGTTCAAACACTTTTTTTTAGGTTAACGGAGTCTTACTTTACTTACCTCATTGTACGTAATAAGTAAGCAAATACTCGCCGCATAATATACAATTCATTTACAAAATAAGCAAATATTGACTCAAAGGTGCTCCAGCTTGTAAAATGAGTACCTGTGGCGGAGCTCGTCGACCCGTATGGCGCCGTGGTCAACGTGCGGTCTGCCGTTCGGTGGGTCCTAGGATCGATTCCCAGCGGGGCAGAAATTTGAATAGTGAATTTAGCTTTCTGTGCCTTATCTTACGTTATTTATTTATACAGATTACTATAATTCTGTAGCTCTAGAAGAATCTAAAGTTTTGGTTGACAATTGAAATGATTGCTTCTACGAATAGTGTAATTCTCAAGAACCCGTCCGGATGATGCATTTTTTCTAACATGTTAAACTTGTCTTGTAATTAACACACGTAAACCATCAGATGACGACATTTAAGTATCTCGATAGAAGTACATAATGATATTTAAGCACCTATTGAATTTTTGTTACTTTCATAATTTAAGCAATGTCTTTGTGAGTTATTCATTACCTGCGATTCCTTAGACGATATGCTTGTTGCAATATCAAATAATATATAACGTTGTTTTGACAACATCTATACATTATATAACATTTGTGATTGCCGAAACTCAAGTAGGTAAGTAGTTGTAACTAATTGAAAAACCAGCAATAAGTAACTATTGGCGGCGCAGAAATCGAATAAATGAAGTCGATTCCCATTGTACTTGTGCTTAATTGATTATCGCTAACGATAACCATCTGCAGATGATAGATAAACTGTTGGAAGACACCTCGAAAGTAGGATAGATCGTGCCTTTACTAATTAATGATGTTGCGTCAAGAATTGCGACAATCATTTGTCTCCATATTGCGAATCGTCGTGGTTTATGTTCATTAATCAGGCTGCAGCGGCGACTTTGTTTTGTTACCTAACTAATGGATAATATTATGATTAACTTAAGAAATAGTTGTGTAACGACCTCTTAAGCGTTCAAAAATTAGCCAACGGCCCCGGTATATTTCGATTTCATCTATCGATCGTAACCATAAAAGATCGTTTATCTCACATTTATTTTCCTAAAGAAAATCAACGTGAGCAAGTCATATTTCTCTCAGGTTTTACTAAGGCGATTCGAAAAAGTCAGCGCTGCCTATTAAAGGGCCAACTTTACTGCCATACTGTGAATACACGGCAGAAATAACACGTCATTAACCCACGGGAGGATAGACGAATGAGTTGTAAATTTTCTAACGAAATATTTTTCCTGCTCGTTCGAGACTGTAAAATTTGTCCGAGCAAAAAAAGTTCGACCGTGAGACGTCTCGTCTGCAAATGAACCCCAGGAAACCTATGAGTAATAAGCTTGTTTCAATGCTTTACTATCCAAGAACACTAACCGATTTAGTCGTAAATAACGCAAATTTTATTGTTCTACTACTTGTTTTTATGTCTCTGTCGATTTTTGTTCGCGATTTATGTTTACTGTTGTTGACTGGTCGACTCGTAGTCATAAATTCTCGGTAATAAAAGCTATGAACGCTTCGCTGGGCTCGTCTAATGTTAAGTGAAACGCAATTTATTATCCAATCTATAACTAAACGGTGAGCCTCGGTGATTTAACGGTAGGTCAAAGTGGCATAGCGAAAAACGCCCCATAATTATGGTTTCATGTTTCCTTGGGACCTATGGCGGTAATAATTCGCTCTATTGAATATTATCAGCAGATGTCATGTCGTGTGCCTGATGGTGGCTGGATAGAGCTTAATGGAATTCTTGGGGGTATTCAGTGTCAGTTGGCAAGCGATTTGTTTAATTTGAAGCCCCGTTGAGATAGCAGTTTAGTGCATTGTCACTTGACGGTAGATTAGTAGAAACAGATGGGATATTCGTTATAAAGGTTCAGTGTGATGGTTAGTGATAAAGAAAGGATAATTTATAATAACTATACGAAAAGCTTTCGTATGTCATAAATTCGGTCTCGTCTATCAGAAAATTAAAAACATTCCTTAATCTTTCTTTCTCAGTAAGGCAAATCATGTATTATCTACTGGTCTAATCTGATGTCTAAATTGATATTGGACGTAATTAATATTTGAATGTTAATTCGTTTGGGTGTTTTACAAGATGGTCTGTAGGTTCCGGTAGGGTGTGTTCATATATAAAAATTCAACGCAGTGTTAGTTGGAGTGGAAACTGGGAAAAAAGAAAATATCAATCACAGTAACAGAGATAAAATCTAATTTATTTTAGTCATATTTCATAATTAAAAGTGATAATATTTTTACTTTTCCGACCGGTCTATAAATAACTTAATTTAATCGGTTTTTTCACATGTGTTTATAAGATTGGCGCCATGTCCAATTTACAGTTTCCGTTGAGAGGACAACGCTTCCTCAATGTGGGTTGTCCTTGGTATTCCCTTGTTGCCTACCGAGGCGCCATACAAATGTGAAGACTTAATCTTGTAACAGTTTATTTTCAAACAGTTAGCACTTTCTATTTAAAGCGAATGATACAAAACGTGTTTACCAAGTAGTGTGTTTCGTATTGTTTTAGGATGCCTCAATAATTATTTCTGTTCTGTACTCTGTAGAATAATATTATTATCGGTATTTATAATTCTGAATAATTAACTGTTTTCTTCTATTTCGATTTAAATTCGAAATTACAAGTGTACACAAAATGTACACAAATATGTACGTATGTATGTGTGTTTATGTGCACACAAAATATGACATTCAATATAATTGCGTTACCTATATTACCATTACCTATATACATTAATAAATAAAAGAACTAGCCACGCTATGGAATACAGCGCCATCTATTGATAAGTTTATGTATATCCTGTTAACGCAGCTTTTGAAAGAAACGCAATAAATAGGCCGTTTTGTCGTCGACTTAGATTGCGAAATTGGTCTTCACGATAATCCCAAGAAAAACAGTCTACGTCCACCCTGGAGGTCCATTCCCCATATTGATTAGGTAAATAATTTTGAAATCGGATTAGTAGTTTCGTAGGCACCTCCTACATCCAAACACAAATTTACAAACTTTACCTCTTTATATAATATTAGTACAGATATTACAAAATTAAACAACTGCTGCTACGTATAGGTACTATATATAAACAAACATGTGCGTATTCAAAATAAATGTTTTGTCAAAATTTCTATACAATCGTTAAAAAACTTTCAGAGATGTTTTATTCAAGGACATTTTAAAATTTTTATTTATATACATAAACACGTATTTATACGTTTATATGCCTATGAAATATTGTATACGTAATCTATTTTGCGAATACAATATTGGAGCAGGTTGTGCGTGAGCCAAGAGAAATACGAGTAGGTAAGTAATGTTTAAACGTACGACTGGCAGGCGCCGGCGCCTACAAAATTGACATTTACACGGGACCTTGCACGCAACAATTTGCGAACAATACATGCGTCTGTCACACATTCCCGGAACCCTTCGCAGTCGAACCCGGAGTGACCTCACGTCTCGGCCTCCACTCACAAACAATCACCATCGCGAAATTAAGGAGTCGAAACGCACGGATATCGCACGGAGCATTCATTCATAAATAACAATTCACGCGTCACATTAATAAACCTGTAACTTATTTTAACGTCACTCATTTATTTTCGATATGCGATAAGCCAGTAGCCAGTAGCTACTGGTTATTAGTTCCGATTTTCACTTTTTAGGGTTCCGTATCCGAATGATGAGGGTAACCCTGTAGTCGCTAAGTTTTCAGTCTGTCTATCAATCTGCATGTAGTGCGTAATTCAAACAGTTTTATACAGAATATGCAATTAGTTCCGAACTCTAATAAAACCCTAAACAAAATATCGCATCTAAAGTTTTTAGTGAGTAATTGAGTTAAGTGAGTTTTCCAAAAGATCTCCTTTCATTTATTGTTGTAAAGAACCCGTTATGTGAAGTACATATTCCTTTTAATCTTTTTTCCGTTACAGATACATTTTTTGGTTCGGTGGCAAAGTTCCTATTTTTATAGGTACCTGTTTTGATTTCAGGCTCAGACTGAATGACGCCATTACTAGCAAACTTAGATTCGACTAAAATGCTGCATTATATGAAGTTTAACAAAAATAATAAGATTTTGTAGGTTTCTTCATGTACAAACGCTATTGACAATATAAAATTAATAGGTGTATTAATATAGAAATCAACAACAGGTAAGTATGCGACTCATTTCGGACAGTTTCTTCGTCAATCACCTCGAGATAAAGTTAAATGTGTCTAAAGAGCGAGACTAGTGGTTTGTTATATAAAAAGGAACCCTCAGTCACAAGACATTGTCGCGCTTGGTTTTAATTTAGTTTTGTTTGTCAGCACGCTTACTACTTATACATTCGTGAAGATATTTCACCTGCATGCCTCAGTCTTGCTGTGATAAATGAGCTCCGTTGAGACTAAAACAAATTATCATTAATACTCGCCCACGATCGGTATGTGGTAATGTGCTGGTGGTTTGTTTTAAAAGAAATTGTTCAGAGCGGTTCCCAGCAGAGAGTTTGCATTAGGCATCGATCAAACAATAATACTGGTTTGTTTAAGACAATGCTAAATGCGGATCCGAGCAGTGCGTCACCATTAGATAATGGACAAATGATGCCGGTGGTTTGTTTTAGACATTTTTTAGTGCTGTTGCCACCAATGCGTCAACATTGGGTAACAGACAAATTGTTCTTGTGGTTTGTTTTTAATTGCTCAGTGCTTTACGGTTAGGTAATAACTAACGCCGATGGTGGTTTATTGTAAATGAATAGCTCAGTGCGGTTCCAAACAGTGAGTCTCCATTAGGTAAGGAACAAACGATGCGGGTCGTTTATTGTAAAATAATTACTCAATGCGATTCCAAGCAGTGAGTCTCCATTAGGGAAGGAACAAACGATGCTGGTGATTTACTGTAAATAAATTGTTTACTGCGGTTCGACCCTGTGAGTGGAGTAGGAGACGAACAAACGATATTAGTGGTTTGTGTTAAAATAATTTCTCATTGTTGAGTTCTCAATAACTTCTCGAACGATGGTGTGGTATGTCGAGTGGTTTGTCTTAAAAGAAATTGCTCAGTGCGGTTCCCACAAATGCGTCATCATTAGGTAACGAACAAACGATAACCGGATCTATGGGCTCATTAAACGAAAAAAGATCATATCGCCAACAATGGAACTCGGACTGCCGAGGTGACTCCGAACACCGAAAGTGATAGTAATAGATATCAGCGAAACGATGACGATAGCAGTGACCAATGTGTCGAGTCACTTTTTTATGATACATATCGCAAAATATTTTAGCAACTGTTTATTTGTACTTTGCGCGATGCTGATATTAATCTATTTTTATTTGGTGACTTTAAAACACTTGCGTGGAGGCTCTGCTTTTGGCGTACATTTGATTCTGCATCTATTCGGTTTGTATTGTACAGTTTAGCATAATACACTGGTAAGAATGCACTAGATTACACTGGTAAGGACACATAGTCCATGTTAGGTCCACAAACATTGACATTTAATTTCAAATCACAGACTTCAGTTTTATTTATTGATTTAGATTTTACGCAAAATTTATTATTTCGAAATGTGTATTTGTAAACTCTAATAATGACGCTTTGGAAATAGTTCATGAATGAACTAGTTATTTTGATCATGTTGCGTACGTACTAAAATTATAAATTCCTCGTGAGCTATGTTTACGAAGAAGTTCACTCAATCAAACTCAACAACTTCAGTTACGTACATAATATTTCACTCTAAAATACTCATGTGCTGCTTACTGTGGTAAGACAGGCTAATTAGTTTATTCATAACTTACAAGTTGTTATTCCCTATTTTACCAGGAATATGTGATTTGGTGACATATTTTTGCCGTAAAGCACCAGTGTAAAAACTTCTGTGCTTCGGTTTGAAGGGTCTAAGTTACCCAGAACACACTGGACAGGATGTTTCCTTAGTTCAACTTAGTCGTCAGGAGTAGCAACCACTATATAACCACTGATAGGACGTTCTAGTTGAGGTTTGATGTTGAAATACATGCGCCGCAGTGACCTCTTAATCAGGTGACCTACATGCTCGTTTGCTATTCTTTTAATTTAAATATAAAAATAAATTATAAGCAAGTTCCTTATAATTTTGAATTTAGTAAAAATAATCCAGATGTAGGTAGTTATATGTATACATGTGTAAATGGCCAAAACCCTTCTCGGAGAGGACACCTGTTCCCAGCAGTGGGAGGAGAGTGAGTTGATGACGACACATGTATTTAATATAATACGTAAACAATGTAAAAAATGACCGACTGTTTGTAATATCCAACAGTCATCATCATCAACCCATTATCGTCCCACTGCTGGGCACGGGTCTTATCTCAGAGATGAGAGAGTTTAGGCCATAGTCCACCACGCTGGCCAAGTTGCGGATTGGCGGACTTTACATGCCTTTGAGAACTTATTGGAGAAGTCTCAGGCATGCAGGCATCCTCACGATGTTTTCCTAAACCGTTAAAGCGAGTGACAATTAATTCATAATACGCACATAATTTCGAAAATTTTTAATAAACAATATTTCGAGAAATAGAGGTGCGTGTCGAGATTTGAACCTCGACCCAAGTGGGGTCGAGATGCTTAAACACTAGGCTATAACTCACTCTCCAAAAGTACTTAAATAGAATAGATGACGAGTCATCTCAGATATGAAAGAGGTCATTCCTCTTTTATTATTACAATTAAGATAAATATACCATGGAAAGGATTTGTCTAGCGCTAATAAAAGCAACTACAAAATTGTGTTCAAGGATCTCCTTCTTTCGAAACAAACTCGAATTATTTGCTAAGTTTACGCTAAATTTGTTTTGTCGTTATTTCCTCTGATAAAGCAAAGAAATGTTTATAAATGTTCTTAATTTGTAAAGGAATGTTACGGAGTTTTGTAAAATGTCACTAGTATATCTTATTTTATTAGCCAAGAGATACTTGTTGCAAGGTCATTTATTTGTTTGTAACTTACGGAGAAATCCTCTTTTTTTCCCGATCACTATCAGATTTAGCACATCGATGATTTACATGTAAAGCGACTTTTCAGTTATTAAGTTATTTATTCAGTGTTATATGTATAGCTGTAGGTACTCATAAATAATAAATAGTATTATATTTCTGATCTCAGTGAGTGATAGCCTAGTGGTTAAGAATCTCGACTCCTCGCTCTGGTGGGTCGGGGTTTAAATAATGACACGCACCCTTCTTGAAAAATTATCTATTCCAAATTTTCAAAAATACGTGCATATTATAAATTAACTATTACTTGTTTTAACGGTAAATGAAAACATCGTGATGATATCCATGTCAGTGAGTTCTTCGTAATGTACTCAAACGCATGTGATGTCCGCCAATTTGTACTTGGCCAGCGTGGTGGACTATTGCCTTAACTCTCTCGTCTCTAAAAGAAGAGCAGTACCCAGCAGTGGGACAATAATGGGTTGATAATGACGATTATCTATCTTCATGGTCACAATATAAAGGCGCGACGGACAGCTCACAAAATAAATAGCTAGCCTTAACCTTCTGTAAAAATTGGAGACTGGCGACGGCTTGGATGATTAATTGAAAGCGAGATGGCCGCAACGAAACTCTTTTCTGAAGGAAAACTTAATTACTTTCGCTGTGGAATCATAAAGGTGAATGATTCCAACACTAGCTTCAACCACGGTTAGATGTGACATAGAGCGTTCTTCATGGCGCGGCCCAAATTAAATTGCCTCCTATATTATGGTCCTACAGTATGTCTTGCTTGAAAATTATTACAGTATCGCGATTAAGAACACACAAATCGTGATGAGATAGTCGCTTTGGTGCTTAATCTTGCCACGAAATTTGAGGCTATAAAACAAGCTTGTCCTTGAGGTTGATAAAAAGTTCTTAAAAAAGTTATTAAAAGAGTAATCAGTAAAAGTAAGTGTAAGTAAGTACGCAAGTAACTCTGTTGACGTTTCTGGATGCCTGTTTGTCCACATAACTCCTAGCGCAGTTTCATAATTAAACTTTAATTAGTAATTATTATTGTTTCCTTATTCCACTTAATCTTTCTGTTGTAATTAAATACAAACTTTACGAATAATCTGAAAACCACAAATGAAACATTGGTTTACAATGCGCTTCAAAATTCAAAATGTTTTAGCTTGTTTCATGTACAAAATACGATAGATAATTTTTTATTTCGACGGCAAATAAATAGAGAACAATTAGCCAAAAGTGGAAGGGAAGGGAAAGTTAAAGTGGAAGGAATGTAGTCAGTTAACGATCCCGGTTGTCCCAAAGGGTTTGCTGACATGTTCCTTTCTAAGCGTTGAGCTGCTCGGCTCTCAGAGACAATTTTAATAGATAATAGGTAAAAAATACCGCTTTAAAATATCCTCATTATCGGTCTTTAATCTTTCCTCCCTAATGAAATAATAATTTCGATCAGAAAACAACAAAGGAAACATAGTTACATTGCGCTACGAAATTGAAAAGTTCAATATTGATAGGCCGTTTCTAGTTCAAATTACATATTTTTATGTCGCTGGCGAATAAATAGAGAATGGATTGTCAGAAAACTGAAAGGAACGCCAGTTAATGTTTCCTGCTGTCCC
>DWKW01002874.1:0-10550 GCA_018250115.1 Doberes anticus
ATGATAATAAATCAAATCTACGCAGGAACTATGCAGGTCGCAACTTGTCGACAAGGAGTCTAGGACCATCCGAGTTCAGCAGAATTCAGCGTCGAAAGCGGCGGAACAGCGCTGAACTCTATCTACAGCACTCTCATGATAAGACACACTTGTCATCATTTTATATTCGTTTGTCGCGAAAGCAGAATGGACGCGGAAAGCTGAACAAATGCGTACGCGTCTCCATACAAAATCTTTGTTTTCTATGGACATAAGCTGAATAGAGCCGAATAAGTGTGCGTACTCCCTAATTCTTACCTGTAGATTTAGGATAAAGATAAAGGCGAAGATATTTGCTTATTTGCTGCAATTGCTTTCGTACCAGGTTGACAAACTAGATCTCTCCTAGATATCTTGATTTTATTTTATTTGGTGTGAAAGTTTCAAATCGAGTGGCAATATCGTTTACATATTAATGTTGAATATTTTGCTACCAATAAGATCCTTGAGGGTTACTTCAGATACTACTTTTAGAGGTGAATAGCCGTAGCCATTACATTGACATAAACTGAAGGAGGAATTCAAACGGTAAATATTGATACACCTAACCTATTTTCATCTTCTATGTAACGAGGGACCCGATCAAAAGCTTTGGTAAAATCTGTAACCACCTGACAATAAGTATCTATCTAAAGCTTCCTTCAAGCATTCGACGAATGCCACCGTGGTTGATGTAATTGGTCTATAATTAACAGAGCTATTCTGATAGGGGATGAGTTATATTTTACAATTTATTTATCTTATTTTAACTTATAATACGTCTTCAACTAAGTATCTAATGACTAATTTAACTACGCTATTAATAGCTATATTATAAGGGAATAAATGTTACAGATTATTTAAATATTGAAGTCTACCTTATAAAAAGTAAAATTAATTCAAAGATAAAATCGTGTGCAATTCTTTTAAATCGTGTAAATAATGCATATTTTGTTGCATTTAAATAAATTAAGTGTTTTTCTAAGTTAATGTCCTTAAAATATGTACATTCTGTTTATGGATTATGTACCTATATTAAATCGCAAATACTGCGTTTGTCAAAACTGATTGTGTCTCTTACAGAATTTTAAAATATTTTACTTCTCTTAGCTTAAGTTTAAGCAGCGCTACAGGTAGCATGAAATGTGGAAATGCTGTGATGCTGTAATTTTTGTTAGGTTGGACTTAGCCGCCTTTTATGAAGGACCATTTATACCTATATGTACCAAAAAAATCTAAGCGCCAAACGGGTAACTGGGGCTTGCGTTCTAGAAACTATTTTGTGTATTACAAGACTACACTCGATGTTACTAAACTTCCTTTTAAGGGTATCACTAACATACAGTAGCAATAAAATGATCGTGTTCCCGGCCTTTGAATTATGCCGGCCGGTTTTTATGGTGGTAGAGTCTCAGGTCGAAGGCTCGCCTGCGGCAGCACCACCCCAGCGCCTATTTTTGCCGTAAAGCAGCAGTGTGAGAACTATTGTTTCGGTTTGAAGGTTGTAGTTAGGCAGAAGATACTGGATAGAAGACATTCCAACTTAGTCGTCAGGAATAGCAACACATCCACATACAACCTCAGAGGACTTCCGTCCTATTTGAGGTTTGATGTTTTGCGGATGTTCATGGGCTGCAGTGACCACTTAACATCAGGTGGCCTGGATGCTCGTTTGCTATTTCATGAGAATAAAAAAAAACATGCACCACACATAAAAGCAGTTTAGCAACATGAGGTGCAAGTCCTAAAAATTGCGGCGGTCTGTGAGTATGTTTACTCTATTTTGACAGTTCAAGTTTAGAAGTTAAGTTTAACTTAGTAAGTATTTAATAAACTGGTGAAGAACTGTATTTCATTGGTAGGTACTCTTCTGATCTATTCTCAGGCCTTGCTCGCGAGCGTGAACACAGCAACAATAAGAGTATATGGGCCTCGAGGTATTTCTCTCTACCTGGGAAAATTCAATTTTGATGAACCCGCTGTACGGGTGGGATTGCGGTATTCGTTCTTGCGTGGCGACCTGAGACGGCCAGGCGCGGTCGTTCTCCGGGAAAATACTATCCACTTGGTCTGGTTTTAGTCTTGGTCTGGAATAGTAGTCAGTGCATACCAGCTCACGAATTCGTTAATCATACAATCAGCAAAGAGGTTTGTTACTTCATAAGATCGAATATTTGGCGTTTACTGGCCTATATTACATCGAGACGATCACTACTGCCGTTATCTTGACTCTTCAGGAGGGTCCAAGGCGGTGAACATGTGCTTGTACCAGAAGTCCACTGTCTTGTCCCACGCGTTGAGGCTAGCTGAGTCTAGGTGGAGTACTTCGATGAACATCGTTACTAATACGTTTTTTAGTTCCTGCGGCAAAAATATTTTTAATAAGCATCATTAACATAATAACAGGTCATAGTGGACAGTCGATGACAAATCGTAAAGAGCGCACAGCAAGAGATTTGTTACGTTCAATCTCTTGTTTGTCAATACCATATCTTGTAGTATCGGCGATGATTAGGCATCTTTTTAAACTCATATTTATTAGATTTTAAATAATGCGGGACATTTTTGAATACAGTAACATTAGAAATAAAAACATGTACCCACTTAATCCAAAATTACTGTACTTAATCGAAACGGTTTAGTCAACTAATGCTTAATTCGCAAAAGGAAGGAAAGCTTACGAAACTCGGAGCCAAATTTCGAGCAAAATTTGAGTAATTCGTTCACTAGTGTCGCGAAAATTACCCCGAAGATGGGTGGCCTAATTACGTCCCATATTATTCTACGTACGTTCATGTTAATGAGTTTTCGAGGACGGGCGGAACCTCGCCAGGTGACATACCGGCCTCCATATGACACGATAATATTATATGTTTCTAAATTCTTCGTTCGAGTGTGTGTCTTGAATGCTTTAATTTTGCGGTAATTTTAAGAACTTAGCATTTTAATGGACACGGGTCTCTCCACAACTAAAGGATTATTACCCACTCCATTGCTCCAAATTGTATCGACAATTAACAAATATTTTATATGAGATCTATGGCCGAATGTTTCGATAGAATCGAAAATTACGCACTCCCCACTTAATCTGATAGGATCAGACAAAAGAAAAAGTGCCGTATTTGGATCGAGTGGAATATTTTATCGATTAATTGTTTCTCATTTTTAAACTATTTGCAATAAAGCAAACATTTTAATTTAAATTTTAGCTACAACTACTCGATTCAAAACTATGACAAGTCAATAAATAATATAAATAATTTTTGTCATGGTTCTCTAATGGTACGAGTATCCAAACAGGAAATTTCAAATTCATCGCCCAAATGGCGGCCATATAATTCGACAGCTAATTTCGTAGATAAAATTGTCATAATTTCTAGTCAGTTTAACGAAAAAATATTAATTTTTATGTATTTCGCTTTATAGGTATTAGAAAACGACAAAAGTACTAATTTTTATGTGAGATATCATTACATGAGCTAAATATTATATTTTAAACTTCTCGTACTTAGCATAAGTAACCGGATACGCATAACGACACCGATAATACTCGAACGTCACAATTCTTGACTTGAGTTTTTTCGGGAGTAGGTTTTTAACATCTAATTCGAATAAAAAACGGATTGAAAATAAAAAGAAATTCTAACTATTTTTGGACGTAAGCCCCCTGAACCCTACTAAATTGTGGCTATTTATCAGAATTCTAACTCTTTATTCTACAGACTTTGCAATGGGGAAGAAAGAATGGGCCGGGCCGCCCACTTTCTCTGCCAATGGGTCGCTTTGACTCAGATGTCGTTTACTGTCTAGTGTTGCCTGACAATGTTAAGGTTTTTGAACCTAAGCGCATCACACGGTTAGTTTAAATTGTTGATTAGGTGTCCAGATTGAATATTATGGCAGGGCAGGGAATGCAGGGCCTTTGGACCCATCTCATACCATGAAATAATAATACCAAATAAAAAATATGACCGAAACTTACAAGGAACTGCTGTTGCTTGATATTCCTTTTTTGATGTGACTCTCCTATCTTGTTCATCATAACGGCAACCACTTCTGGTTGATGAAGGTTGATGACCGCCAGATTGAGGGCAGTCATAAGATTAATTACATGGGCCTTGAACTGGATGTTGGTTGCGTACTCTTCCTCTGGTAGCTTTCGTACCATTTTGAAGAACTCTTTAGTTTCTGGGTACGTTCGGAATAACCTGGAAGAAAGAGGTATATTTCTGTTAATTATTATAATTTAAAGAAATTTTAAATTGTTTACTCAGACATTGACATTGACCGGGGTAGAAGTCTTCTATCGAAGCCTCGTCTGCGTCGGCACTACTGCACCTATTTTTGCTGTATAGCAGTAGTGTCGCACTATTGTTTTTCGGTTTGAAGGGTTTAGTTAGGCTGAATTTACTGGACAGGAGGCATTCAGGAGTAGCAATGCATCCATGTATGACCTAACATGGAACTACGGACCTATGTATTTGAGGTTGAATTTGGATATCCACGGGTTTCATTCACTACTTAACATGAGGTGGACATGAAGCTCGTTTTCTATTCCGTAATTATAAGCATGTCTTTGCTTATTTGGGAGTAGAACATATTTAGGATCTGAGTTCAATTCCCGAAGGGTATTTATGTTTGTAAGTGGTTTAAAAATGTAAATGTAAATATTTACTAAATACAGTAGCAATACAATAACTAAATAAAATAAATACATATGAAAAAAAAAATCGACGATACTTAAAACAATATATAATACCTACTTAGTTATCAATATGAATAAGCTCAAGCTGCTTTATAAGCACAGATATTTATGTGGTATTTTCTTTATATATCGAGTTAATAAAGTCGATATAACAGTATAAATATGTCTTCAAAGGTCAAATTAAATCGTGGACTAACTTACAATCGAATAAAAGCTAATACAGGAAGTTATTTCACGGTGAAGACGTTATTGTGACTGCATTAACTAGAAGGTCGATGCATAACATTTATTCATATCAAAATACTAAGTCACGTGTAATGTTTATTCGTACATGCATACTATTAGCAACCATGATTTTTATATTTATTATAATGTAATATTATTGTAATAGCAAACGAGGATGCAGGCTTCCTGCTGTTAGGTGATCACTGTAGCCCATGGACATCGACATCCAATCTCGGACCGAAGTACTATCTGACTACTGTCCAGTGTCTTCTGCCATACCACAGCCTTCAAACCGAAATGCAGCAGTGCTGACACTGTGCTTAAGGGCAGAAATAAGTGCAGCGGTGGTGTTGCCGCAGGCGAGCTTTCCACGTAAGACTCCACATAAGTCTCCTACAATTCTATTTACTTTTTAAAAATTTTATTTCATTTACTTTTTAGAATTTTTCATAACAGTAATTTTACATGCACATACTCGTAGATGGATTTTTAAAAATGTGTAACTGATACAGAACATTTCCGTTGACATTATAAAGGTTGAGTAAAAAGTGTTTCGCTTCACACAGATACAAAAGTGGACAAACATTAGAACTCGGTGGTTCGATAGGCGGTCAGAATGGTAGGTATTATAAACAGACTACAGAGACAACGGTTACGTTCCAAGAACATGTCTTTGAAAATGGGATTTCTTTCACCTGGTATCTAACCATACCCGAAAATATTTTCACGTGTCTAGTCCGGAAATAGCTTGCGTCTCTACCAAACCCTGTTTGAGCAAATATATATAAATATATGTACATATAGTATAATTATTTTCTTCATAATTTTTATTTTATCAAAGGCGTAAGAATATACAATTAAAATGTTTACGGAGATGTTATCATTTACAAAATATTCTTTCTTACCTTTTTAAAAGTTCAGTGCCGGTACCCACGTTGTCTGCGTACACCGGCGTCCAGGTTTTCTGGACAGCATACACTTCGCGACGTGTCAGCCCCGAGAAGGGATGTGCGACGTCGGGGTCGCCACCCCACAATAAGTAGCTTATCCAACCACCCATTGTTCTCTGAAATAAAAGCATAGATATCGTAAGCATGTTTGTGTGCAGCGTGCACTTTCCGAACATTTAAAGTCAACGTCTAAACTTCTGCGTTTGTTGCTGTAAGGTAATTTTTAATTATGCACTAGGTTTAGGTTTCTTACTATTTCATAGAATTCCTACGATTTCTGATTTAAGACTAACGTACTTGAGAGATGTGTTCATTTTATTGTTTGGCGGATGATTTCTTTTAATTTACTTTTATTACAATTTCATTTCTGTTATTAATTTTGCATTACAAACAGAACAAGCGTAACTCGTGATCATCGTGATTTACGATTAGATTTGCATTAACGACTGAGATTAAATACACTCAAATGCTTGTAGGTAGTTGAGTACAAAATATTTATAGTCAATACGTTGCTAATGCATTCCTGGACACAATTGAATCCCTTTAATTTTTTTATTTAAAGTTTTAATTAACTTTAATTTTGGTTATTATTTTAATCAAACTAAAAAGTTTAAATTTAATTATCCTACATATATTTAACTGTTTCTTTAAATATACGATTACATAATACCTAATACATTTTCTTTCTGTCTAATAAATCAGTGGGACTAGAAAGATTACAGGCCATTTACATAGAATTTCCTAATACATACTAAGATCAAAACTTTTAATTTAGATTGGGTTTTAATAAACTTTTGTTACATATAACCAGAATGGAGAGTTATGTTCAGATAATGAATCATTGTATATTTCATAGTATTCTTCTATTGACAAAGTAATGCATAAAAATTTTTTTACACGATAACTATATGATATATTATGTAAAAAAATTTTTTTTTTGCTGAATTTTTGAAAACTTGAATTTTTGAAAATTATAGCGCCTCTTTGATATTAAGGATCCAAGTATGTCTATTGTGCTGAGATTATTAGACATTTGAGTTCTGTGCCAAACTTTATTGTGATCGGACAAAAATTGTGGCCGCTATTATGTTGCTCTTTATGTCCCATAAATATATTTTGGAAAATGAGACCAAGCATTCAAAAACGAAAGTTTAAAAAAATCACAAAATAATAATTTTAATTAAAAAATCTGTTTAAATTTGTCAATACACAAACCATTTTTAAATAGAATAAAATAGATTTTTTTTTATTTCGGGAAATAATAAAAATGAGACTCACCAAACA
The DNA here is from genome assembly GCA_018250115.1 of Doberes anticus. Taxonomy (NCBI): domain Eukaryota; kingdom Metazoa; phylum Arthropoda; class Insecta; order Lepidoptera; family Hesperiidae; genus Doberes; species Doberes anticus. Next base: position 7,183 of record DWKW01002874.1, read on the forward strand.
AAGAAAAAAAATTTGTCCGCACGTCGACTATTCTTTTGTGTACGAGCGATATATATAGTTGTGAGCCGTTAATGGACTGGTTAACTTTTTTCAAGCTTTGCAAGTTTATTGAGGCTGTAGTTTTAGTTTTTTGCATACCTCTTATTATTTTCAGCTGATGTTTGTTTATATCCATTGATTCAGTCTTCAAGAATATTTTATAATAACAAATTTAATTCAAAACAGGAAATAATAATAATGTTATTATTAATACTTGAAGAGCATTTTTATATTATTGTTTTAACTTAGCATAACATGGCTGTATATTTTTTTGACATACAGCGTTGACTTTTAAAACCTTCTGTCCTTTAACTTTCTTTGAAACTATAAAGGATGACAGCAGAAGAAAAATAGTGCTCAGGTAAATGAAAAACAGCATAGCGACGTTCAAACCGACTTTCCGTTTCAAGTAATCAAATAAAACTAAAGACTTTACTCATCACCCAGAGCTTTTGTATGCTCCTTACTGTTATCTAAATGAGAGACAATTTGACAGAACAAAAACAAATATTGTATAAAGTTATCATCTCACGGAAATTACTCATGCTATTGTTGGCAACTCTACTAACATCCAAAACGTTCTCAATTAATTAGGTATCTGTTAAGATGGATATTCATGGAGCGTGACTCATTATCAGCGGTTGAGTACTGTCCTGCTACTGGACAATCTTCTCTCAGGTATCAGAAATTACATATATGGCGATTGCCTGCCACGCTGCGATTAAATAGATCAAGTTCGGGGTGATTTTTGAAGATTTTTAGAACGTTACGAAGTACTTTCTAGAATCCTAGCTAGTTTACCTAGTGTACCTAGTTAGTTTACCGTTAAAGCAAGTTAAAATTATGTTTCTAATACATGATTTTTGGTTTTGGTCTGCGTTTTAAAATAGGATCTCTAGGTTAAAGTTTATAATATGAGTTCTAAACGGTGGTGCACACCGATTGTTCGAGACGTTCGCGAAGGAAAAAAGACAGCGCTGAAAATTGGAAGCAATGGTTCTTCACGGTTACCACGGAGTGTGGCCCTTTCACGTTGGACTGCAGCATCGATAACTAGATTTATAACCTTATTTTGTGTGTATCTTTATGCCTGTAACACTAACTATTGAGACGAAATGCTTTCTTTCTTTGTCCAACGACTTTTTGCGCCCAAATGACGAGCCAAGATAGCAAACGACTGCGAATGAGGGCGCAACAGCCAATTTTAGAAGCTATCAGAAATATGGTACAAATCGAGTAACAATACAGGACATTTTTTTGCCTAGAAAAAGTTTTTAAGATTGAAATATAATTTAACTTTTGACTGCATTTGGCGCAATGTTTAAGGTTCTAAATGCTGTGACACGGATTTTTTCGTTCGGTATCCTTTATTCATTTTACGTAGATATTGAAAAGTTAAATTATTAGTTACTTAATAGTTTAGTTTTTATGTATACTTAGATTAGAAGTAATAAATTTCTATATGCAACTGACATACGGTAGGCTTTTTAATTAAATATACGAATGACTTTTGTATGGTTATTTAAGTAAGATATTGTTATCTCGCTTGAATAGGTTAGTTAAATAACGTGGGAAAATTATTTAAGTGCATTGTTTTGTCAAAGGCGGTGGAAGCGTTAAGTACTTCAAATATTAGCACATCGAATGCATGATACTGAATACTGACAACGTGTCAAGCCATGCCAAGACGTCTCTAGGGATAGCGCGAATCGTGAGAAGAGTTTCAAATTGCGTGGTGGCGCAGACCGATAACTGTGCTTACTATGCTTAGGAAAAAACAAAAGGATGCAATGGTACTATTGCAATTTTGATCGAAAGTTGGAGGCTATCTAGAGCCGTACCTTCCCTATATGCATCATCAACCCAGGGCGCTCGAATTCTTCCCTTCTGGTATTAGAAGGAGAGAGCGCTCTGTGTTCATAAAATTAAATATTTTTAAATGACAGAAAAGATCTGAATTTTTTGTTCTGTAAGTGACAGTTGGATAATTTGCAATAGCAAAGAGTAGGTATTCCTTTCGGGAATGAAAATGAATTGATTTAAATTTGAAATTTAAATTTGATTTTGTGGTTTAATTTGTCTTTTGGTTAGTGTGATGATCGTTTTCATGTTTCAATTAAAATGTAAGTGTAAGCAATAAACAACTCAGTTATGTGCTCAGTAAATTCATTAATTATCGCCTCATATAACTGGTTAAAAAACAATAACAATTTTAATTGACCTCTGTAGTGAAGGCGCACATTTCAGAAGTTAAGCTGCATGTCATGTTCTAGTCGCCTCATCTTGTTGAAACTTTTGCTAATATTTTTTTAGGTATTTGCAGAATACCAAACGAGCATGCAGGCAAACTGATGTTAAGTTGTCATTGCAGCTCATGGCCATCCACATCAAAGCACAAGTGGGACAAAAGTCCTATCTGAGGCTGTACGTGGATGCGTTGCTACTCTTGAGAACTAAGTTCAAATGCGTCCTGCCCAGTATCTTCTGATTAACTACACCCATCAAACTCAAACACAGCAGTTCTCTTAATGCTGCTTTACGGCAGAATTAGGTGCAGTAATAGTGCCGCCGCAGTCGACTTTATTTTTTAGGGCCATGAAACAAATAGACCGATAAGTAACCGACGAAATCATCATCATCTTCATCATCGCCAACCCATTACCGATCACGGGTTTTCTATCAGAGTTGAAAAGATTTAAGCCATAATCTACTACGCTGCCATGTGCAGATTGACGGACTTTACGTGCCTTTAAGAACATTATGGAGAACTCTCAAGCATGCAGGTTTCCTCACGCCTTTTTCCTTCACCGTTAAAGCGAGTGATAACTTCTAATACGCACATAATTTAGGATTAATTATAAATAAGAATTTCGAAAAGTACACGCACCTGCACGTGCCACCTACCACTGCTCACCGGAGCGGGATGTCGGGATGTTCTTAACGATTGTCGATGTCAACTCGTTTTAAAAGTTTCTTCAATGTACAGGCATGACCCCGTTTCAATTTTGTACTATACATTTTAGGCCGTGGCTCAGACGTAAGATAATAATATTTGTGATTTTAACAGAATTTGAACATCGGGAATGGCAAAACACACAAATCAATATGATGTCCGTTAGCTTTTGAGATTTGTGTATTTTAGGCAAATAAATTGATCTGATTTGCATAATGGATAAATAAAGCCAAGAATGATGTTGCATATTCTATACTTAGACAATATTGTCAATTTACAGAGGTATGTCTAGTGACAATAATTGTACAACGTTTTTTTATATTAACGGAATGGCAAACAAGCGTGCAGGTCACCTGATGTTAAATGATCACTGCAG
>DWKW01002875.1:0-10550 GCA_018250115.1 Doberes anticus
TTTTAAAAGAGTAACAAACGAGAATGCAAGCTACTTGATGTATAGTGCTCACTGCAGCCCATGGACGTCCACATCCAACGTTAAAAACGACCTAAATCCAGTTTGAGATCGTACTCCTAAGGACTGTTTTCTGTCCATAGTATCCTGCCTAACCACACTCTTCAAACTGAAAAACAACAGTGTTTCACGGTAGAAATACGTGTAGCGGTGGTGTCACCCCAGACGAGCATGCGTCATAAGACTGCCGCCATTTCATAAGACTCTACCACCATCAATGTATGTATGGGATGGTACATATATGTTTTTCTATCACTACGTGTGAACCCGCTCTAACAGCTGAGCCACTCACTACGGAAGTAAAACGACGTTCAAACCAACGTAACGGTAGCTAGGTCGTCACATTGACGTATAGGATCGTAAGAGTATGTTAAAGGTATCGTTTTTTGTGCAATAGTTAATTTAAAGTTGTAACTAGACCGTGTCGGTACATTGAATATATTTTTGTAAAACTGATTAATATTGACCGTTTAGTGGCTCTGAACCAGTTTTTTATCATGCTGCAAAAGTCTAGAGACACATATAATGAGGAGTTTTGTATCCAATACCGATCGAATCATTTATGTAACCCATCTAGGTTTAGCAACTTAGTCACGATGAGGTCGTTTGTAATTTTTTCAATTTATTTTAGAGTTTCACAACGAACGAACTCGTTACGATAAAAAAAACTTTTTGATATAACTGCTTCATACACAGGTAATAGTGACATTAAAAATATTGTTGCTTATTTCGATTAATTGTATCAATTCAATTTAAATTTCTAATTTTAATTAGATTTGAAATTTATTATCTACAAATCTCAGTTAATCGTGAATTGACTATCAATCTCGTAATTTAAGCTTCAATAAAGGGATACGAGTAAATATAATGCCTGGTGACAATAAATGTACATAAAAGACTTACGTAGGTACACTGCTCTCTATTCTAAAAATTGTCTTAAACGTCTTGTGGAAATCCGTACCAGTCGGCCTGTAGTGTTACGAAGACGCCTGCTGAATGTTGCCAGGGCAATCCACATCTTCTAACAAAATTAAAAATATGTATACCTTATTCTAATCCGACATAACGGTCCAGTCGTTTTGACAACACCGTCGGTCGAAACGATTGCAAAAACGCCACGTCGCGTCGAGCACGAGCTACGGAAGCGGAGAGCGGTGTTCCACGGCCTTGGCGAGCGCGCCGAAGGTGAAAGTCTCCGCAATTACTGAACCTCGACCCGCCATCCTCTGTTCGAACTACTTAATATAGTGGTTTTGTTAACGGTTTTCATCACCAACGTGCAACAAAATATAAATGCACTTATTGTGCATCGAATATGTATTGGACAGTGAAACAATCATCATCAACCCATTATCGTCCCATTACTGGGCACGCGTCTTCTCTCACACATGAGAGAGTTTAGGCCGTAGTTAACCACGCTGGTCAAGTGCGGATTGGCAGATTTCACATGCCTCTGAGAACGTTGTGGAGAACTATCAGGCATGCAAGTTTCCTCACGATGTTTTCCTTCACCGTTAAATAGACTGATAATTAATTCATAATACGCACATAATTTCGAAAATTTAGAATAGACAATATTTCGAGAATTAGAGGTGCGCGCCGGGATTTTAACCTCGATCCAACGTAGCGGGGTCGAGATGCTTAGACACTGGGCTATCACTCACTTGAAACTATAATGCAGTGAAACAATAATAATAAATTAATAAATAACGCTGCACACTCATAGCCTCAATTAGGATTACCTGAGTCATAAACGCCGTAGACGGACAACCACCCAGACCAGCAACAGAAATATACATATGTTCATCATTCTAATTTCCAGCTAGCTGGAAACCGAACCCAGGACACCCCCAACCGCAGGCCGGCATGTAGATTGTGTCGTACGGATCTCCGTCAACAGATTAGACTACCACGCTTATCGCTAAGTAGCGATCTTTACCAGACAACTTTAGAACTGTGCAACAATATAAAAGGTGCTAAGCATCCTAGTCAAAAGTCTGGTATTTTTTTTACTACAAGAACAAAAACCTGAACATGCATTCATATGTTTAGTTGTTAATGAAGTCCATGGACATCCAAACTCGACTGGAATGGAACACATCACCTCACTGTTGTATTATGGATTCTCTTGTATCATCTATAGTCAGAGATGTTGCTGATTTGATTTTTATATAAATGGAATAGCAGTTCTCACACTGCTGCTTCACGGCAGAAATAGGTGCTGCAGTGGTGTCGCCACAGGCGAGCCTTCGACATACCACCTACTCTACCACCATCTGCAATGTACTGGGAATACTCCAATACTCTCTTTCCGGGGATACTCCAGCTTACATAATTTACTTACATCGATATTTTTCACCAAAACAGAGGAGAACTGCTCTGCGCTTTTACAGCAAAAATACATAGCAGGCTTGGTTCCGCTGCAGGCGAGCATTGTCATAAAACTCTACCACCATTTACTTATTATTATTTCATGATTACTAAACTGATTAAATTGAATATACTTTGGTAATTCAGTCTCTGAGCTCTTAGCTCTTTGTTTAAATTACGGATGATACGATTTTGTGCGAAAGTAACAATCATTTTTGAACTGCTTCTATAATAATTAAAACAAAACATATTTCAGTATCCGGTCATTGTCTGATATACTTTAGTCTTAATGAAGAAATTAAAAAGTTTCGTATTGTTATTAAATTAGTTGTCCATTACGAAACACAACTCAGTATTTCCATTATTTTCTATAGAGGTTCAGCGAGTTTGTATACTACGTCATACCATCTGTGGATTACTTCCAACACTTATTCTTGTGAATCAGGGTTTCTTTCTTCAACTACCTACATTTATAAGGCTTCGCACTCTTTGTATTTTGAACTAGAAACGATGAACAGATTAATAACTATAACACATTGTTTAGGATTTTTATTCTAAATGTGTATGCCTTTCTTTAGAACTCGTTCGATGATTATATTAGATAAATGAATTCAATGAAGAGCATTTTTTTCTTAAATATCCTTAAAAGTTGATCCACTACGTAAACTCACTCACTCAACGTTACTAAATAATATATTATATATATTTACTGACAATGAATAGTAAAACAACATGCAGGCCACCTGATGTTAAGTGGTCCCTGCAGCTCATAGACATTCACATCTGAGGTTGTACGTGGATGCGTTGCTTCTACTAAGACCTAAGTTGAAATGCCTCCTGTCCTGTGTATTCTGCTTACCGCATCAGATTATAAAAAAATGTCTGTGATTTTTACCAGTAATATTGACTAGATTTACAAGGTGAATCGGTCAAGAAGCGTGCGTAACTGTGTACAAAAAGGTAATTGCAATAATAACTGTAATCGGTAAAGCTATAGCCACTGCGCCTTCATGCGTGATTGAATGGCAGTTCGAGGGTCGAATGCTGCTTGGTTATTCGGTCTTGTTAAAATTTAAATCAATTTTAAATTCATGCATGTCCTCATTCGTCCGTAGAGTTATGAATTCTGACGTGTACTATATTTGATGTAGTTGTACAATAAATAGGTAAACATGACTCAATAGGTTTTTATCAAAATTCTTTACATCAAAATTTTATAGATCGTCCTAGTTAGCAAGTTTTAATTTGGTAGCTCAATTGATGTTATTGTTACAAATATCTATAATCTATAAGGTAATCTATCTTTTACTGTAATATTATAATATTGTATTGTATATTGTTATATTAAAATATTGTATAAGCTATGCAATGATATTCCTTCTGAGGCATTTTCGGAGTGTTATGACTTGGGGTTCTTCAAAAAAGGCGCTAAAAGAGCTCTCCTTCCAAACCAGCGACGCATTGGCAGCTCTTCTGTTGTTGCTTGTGTCTATAGGAGACGGTGGCCATTTACCATCCGGTGGCCCGTCTTAGGTTGCTTAGGTGTAGTAAATGAATAATAACTTGTAACGGGGCTATTCTGTACGTTAAATATGTTTTTATAAATCTAAATAATATTAACTATTCAGACGTTTCTGTAAACACGTAATTTTTTTTGTCTGTTTGTTCGCCAATCGTGCAATAACTGCTTAATTGAATTGAATTACTCTGACAGTGTAAATTCATATGGTGAGACTTCTGTGATATGTTTGTACTGTATAACCAGAGGTACAGTTTGACCCCTCTGTAGTATGGGCCGTCGTACACCCGATATGTTAATTGAAATGGCGTCTTTTTTATTAGTGGGGTGGTAGTCTATTAATAATATATAGTTAATTAAAAAATAGAGTTTTTATTAAAACATTTTGATAAAATTGAAATAAATGTTTTTCTACATGTCTATATAAATGAAAAGAAATAATAAATATTATCAAAGACATACCAAGAAACCCTTAGTTCGTACTAATATTAACTAGGTATGTTTAATAACAATTTTGATTTTAAGTAGGCGAAAAGCAAATATTTCATTACATTAACAAGCACCTTGTATTACACACTAAAATAACAAACCTTAGTATTACCAAATGTCAAAATTATATTCCATTCCTCTTGTACTTCCATTAACAATGATACTCGGAATAGACAAAAGAAATCAAGACTAGTTAGGAGACCTCTCGCTCACTTGTAAGTGCCAGACAAAGAGGTTCGACATCTGACGTAAAAGTCATACGAGTACCATCTGAAAAATTCATACGATATCTCTAATTAATCGTGCTAGTGGAAGATTACAAATTGAAAAGCGTTGGTATTTCTTAATACCATATGTGATATTATTCCGAAAAATACGTATGAATTTATATATATTATTTGTAGAAGTCTTATGTCGGAGGCTCACCTGCGGCGGCATCAGTGCTGCTTTATTTCTGCCATTAAGCAGATCTATATGTTATAATTTAATGTAATATAAAAATATTTATTTGTTTTTTCGCATCCCGCGCTTCATTGAACTTCGAGTTTAAACACGATTAGCAATATGTATAAATGAAATGAATATATTTTTTAAGAATATTTAGTACATTTGTAGATTTGTGTCAATTTTGAAAGAAACATTGTAAACTCCGAATATAAACATATAAAAACATAATGTTCAGCCTAATTAAACCATTTCTTTTATTAGTCTACATTTTACTATTCGGTTTGAATTACTAATTAAAAATAACATAATTAACGTAACAAAAAAATTACTAATCAATTATAACATCTTACTCTAAATCGACTCTACCGATTTACATAAATCCGGGCCTTTGTTTAATATTTCACTAAATCTTTTTTAAGTTGACTATTATTCGTTTACTTATAAAATATACAGTTTTTTTACCATCTAGAACGCGTCTCGCTAACTAGCAATATAAAAATTGTTCATCGTTAACGCTAACCGCGCGTTGAATTTAGTTTCAACTCTCACTTTTATTATTATTTCTATACGATGTTACGTTCGTACCGTTATTTATTCAGACATACTGCGAGCGGCACGCAACGGACCACCTAAGTGTATACATAATGATCAGCTAACGACTGATAAGCGTATGTTTAATATTCGCCTATTTAGTGCTAGGGTGGAGTCAGTTCAGTATACTGATGCTACTATGCTGAGACATTGGAGAAAGGTCACCGCAACTGACACCCTATAAATAAAAATTATCAAAAAGGCACACGGATTACAGCGAGGATAATGAGGTATCCTTTGCAAGGAAGGGTCGCATACAGGCCGCCGTTCCCCGCCTGCGCGCCCTCTGTGGCCTGTGGAGTACTGTGGACCGTCAGAAGTTCCGAACGCCACGCAGTTTGGCGCGCGAAGCCGACTACATCACATGTCTTGAGCGTTACGCCCCACTCACTCGTGAATCGCTTCAGCGCTGTTTGGACAAGTGTTAAGTTGATCGTTTCGTGTGATACAGCTCTTTGAGGTTGGCATTATGTTTAAATTAAGCGTTCGAGTTTTAAATAGCTAAGTGCGATACTGTTTTTTTTTTCAAATTAATGGACTGAGTGTTCGGTTTTTTCGGACTGCCTTTTTTTAGACAGGTAATTAATAATTTTTACATACCTTTTCATGTTTTTTTTTGTTATAAAATACTTTTTCGTGGTTGATAATGATTATTTTTAAGTGTATTTAAAGATACCAATTAAACAGATTTTTTAAATCTGAACAAAGAAAGGAAGAATAATTCATAACTTACTTATGTAGCGATTGATATCCGAAGGTCTAAAGAGTTAATTAATGAATGCGTTGGTGATGTAATCATAAATATTTAAAAAAAAAACTTTTTCAAGTTGTTTTTATTCGTGGTATAAGTAATATTGAACGTGTTAAAAAATAATAAGGTCAAAAAAAAAATAGGATGACAAACCGGAATCCAGGTAGAGAAAGAAAAGAATACTTTCAAATTAGTCATTGATATGAAGACATGGTTAATTTTTTATTTATCGTAGAGATCGCTAGATTTGTCAGTTTCTACCTGGCCAACATTTTTTTGAAACGGAATATGGTCTTCTCTTTCTCCCGACGCGTTAGTAAGTGAGAAAGAATTTTTAGTACGTTCCTATTCTGAGAACATTGGAATAGGGACATAATGCGTCAATGATTAATCTGTTTTAATTTCGTGAGTGTTTGTGTTTATGTTTGTGTGCACTTGCATCTTGAAATATAAAGCTTTAAAATTATTTTAAAGTAAATCTCTTGTGTTTTTTATTAGAAACTTGTTTAAATTAAATACTGTTTGCATGTGTTGTTATTTTTTTTATTAAGAAAAAATATTGAGAATTGAAGTTTCAGGCGTTATGAACGAATTACTTATATTATTATGTAAGGTCGTGTCGTTAGATAACACATTAAAGTAACAAAGGGTTTAAAACATTCAATATAATCGTAGTTTAGTTTGATGTAGAGTTCAAAGTTTTTTAAAGTGCTAGGAAAGATAAGCGTTGCCTGGTTCAATCGTTTTGTTGGCAGATCACAGTAGAATATTATTTTCCGAAAATAAGCATTTCCCGAATATAAGATTGGTTTATGTTTTTACTAAAATGCTTATTACAATAAAACTTGTTGCTAAGCTTATATTATATATAAGCTTATCAACAAGTTCTATATTATATATAAGCTTATGTTTGATTTCTTTTAAATGATTTATTTATTTAACTTTTTTTATAACTATGTTTCCTGCTTTGACTTAAAAAATAAGATATAAATACTAATTTATTTCGTGTTCAGGGAAATTGCTTTTCCGTATTGAGTAAATTTTCCCCTTTGACTGCTTGCGGGATCACAATCATTCTCAGGTAGAGTTAGAAGAGGAAGGAACGATAATATATATATTTCTCTCTCTCCGATATTATTTTATATAACTGACTTTGCTCGTGGGAAATGTGCCAACAGCATTAGCAGACGGACAGATTAAAACTTAAAAGAATTAAGAGTCGCGCCACTTACGGCCCGTTTTATAGTAAAAAACGACTCGTTTTTCTTAAATATACTGTCTGAACTTTAGTAGAACCTTTGTGTGCTTCACGACAATTACTCTGGACGTTTTTTGACCAAAAAAGATTCGTGAATTTGTAAAATGTCGTTCAAACGCTTATTATCTAATTATTTTACATTGACGTACGTTTTAAATTATTTGTGCAAGTAATCGAACGATACTGATACGATTGACATGTTGAAAAAATATGTTCATGTAAGTGAAACTTATCTTATTGATTAGACATCTCAGATATTTACACGTGCGACAATGAGTAATTACGTGTAATTAAAGTGATTAAATGTAATCAAAGCAAAAAACTAAACTGAGATCTCAAAACTGACTCTTGGAGTCTATACAGAGCATAAAAGACTATTGGGCTCCGAATCTCTAGTATTGTATTTTGGTCTAGTATGTAGGTACTCTATATACACTCAAACTATTAATACATTAGTAGAGTATGTAATGTGTTCTTTACCATAATATTTCCATTCTATGGTCGAGCGAATAATGAATAGTGAAAAACGAACGACAGTAATTAGATTTTTTTTAATTATTTCAAAAAGTATGACAGCCAGATTAGATGAATGAAGTTCAAGATATTTTCTATCGCAAAATATAAATGTAATCGGTGATTGATATTTAGCGAAGAACCTTTCGACGCTGTTGGCAATCCCCGCCCTATCTTTACGGTATCAGTGATAGTAACAAAGAGATTTAGGCCTATTTTTGCAATCTCTTTTGTAATCTTAAGATTAATATTCAAATTAAATTTATTCGGTATTATACAAGGTTATAGAATTTAATAATAAAACATGAATTTTACATAAGACTTGGGTTCTGTTGGTGATTTTATCATTATGTTATTTACAAATTTTACTTTCGAAATAATTGGTCGTTTTTGCTACATTTCAAATTAAAGTCTATATACGTACCATGATAATTGCGCTAATTTAAATATAATTATTTTTTCATAAAGGCCTGAAAGAAACAGAAATATAAAATTAGATTTCATTATTCAAGTCGTACAATTTAACACAAAAAAAAAAAAATGTTACTTATATTATGCTTTCTTTTTGCGTGGATTAAATTTAGGTATATTTTTGTGAATTCATTGATATTTAAAGAGTACTAATAAGTTTAAATATGGAGTTTTTAAGTATTTCAATTTACGGCTTTAGTTTTATACGAGAGTCCTTTACGATTTTTATAGTCCCGTGTGCATTTAGTTAAGTATTCCTTTAAAAATCGTTCTGTATAGCTGTATATCCACAATTTATTCTAGGCATAGAAAGTATCGCATAGTTACATGACTGCAATGACCACAGAGACGTTTAAAATATAATACATATCGAATAATGGTGTCTAGGCTCGATTTTTCCGCAATAAATTAAGTAATATACACAGTCAATAACTCTTGAGCGCGTCGACTGCGTCGCCATTACTCTTGATTTATTCGCATTGAGCGCCGTCCATTGTCTGCTGTGGCCTATCAACTTTATACTTTCCCAGTACGTACCCGCAAGGTATCGCGCGCATTATATGGAAATTTCGATTAGTCCCCTTGATAAATTACATGCTATTAGGCTTTTATAGCTCACAGGACAGTTATGTTTTAACGGTAACGCGCTCCTGCAGTACAAATACTGAAGCAAGATCTTAAATTTGTAAGCTTTTGAAGGAACTTTGTAAGAACACAGCCTATAAAACAAATGAGTTCGTTCCTTTTTGAACGAGTTTAATATAATGAGTTAGCTGTTGTAGTTTGTCACATTTTCTTTTTAATTATGTATAAGGTTGGAAAACCTTTTTGCCTACTTCCTCCAGGTATAAAGCTTTTGCAGGGTATATCTGTCTTTCGATTAACCCTTTCCCTATGCCACAAGCAGACAATACAATGGGCATGAATCATTATGATATGGACTCGGAATCTATTAACTGCAGCGGTTCTATCGATGGCAGGTTCAGCAATGTTCCCACTGCTGTATACCGGTCTGCAAAACTTAGTTAGCAGACTATTAAGATATAAACCGTTCCATTTTAACCCTCTTTAGTAGTAACGCATTCACGTACGAGGTTTGATGTCGCTGACCGTGGTCTACAGTGACCGTGTAACATAAAATGACCCGCATGTGTGTTTGCTACTTCTTTAAATAAAAAGGGTATTTGATGTTACATTTTCAAGGTTTCTATACTTAATTCAGTTATTCGGATTGCTACTGTCATATTGGTCCTACTTTCTCCTTAACATCTTTCATCGCTTTATAAATCTGGTGTTATGGTTCTAAAGCACTGTTCATTCATCTCTGCACTTAATTGTTTTAGCATAGCTCCTAAGCATTCGTTTTATATTTACAACGTAATATCCTGATACAGAACATTGAATTAAGGTGGATATACTGCTTATTTTGATGTTGAATTTACACAATTGTGTTGAAGATTGAAATGGGTTTACAGTTTTTGACATTTATTTTCTGTTTAAAAACTTGAGCTTTATAGTGACGATGTCGTTGATATAAAAAGAACTTACCGTTAAAATGCCATAAAGGTAACTGTTCTGTTCATATCATCGAGTCGCTTGACTGTAGCTAATTCTGAAACACTTCGTGTCGTAGCGCGTTTTTGTTTAGATGATGTTAGAGATGGTGGTATAGTCTTATGTCGAAGGCTGGTCTGCGGCGGCACCACCGCTGCACCTACTACTGCCGAAAGCAGCAGTGTTAGAACTGGTGTGCTTCGATGTGAAGGGTGTAGTTAGACAGAAGACACTGGACAAGAGGCTTACTAGCTTAGCGCTCAGGAGTAGCTACGCATCCATATACAACCTCAGATAGGACTTCCGTGTTAGTTGAGGTTTGATGTAGACCAATTAACATCAGTTGACCGCATACTCGTTCTCTATTAATATAAAAAAAAATCCGCTGATAGTTCTATTGAAATAAAATTCAATCGTTTGTGAACATACTTTCACTATTATAACAACTGTAGGAAGTGATAAAAAATTTATTAAATGCGAGAAACTTTGTAAAGGTCATTTGTTACTAAGACAATATGTGTACGCAACAA
>DWKW01002876.1:0-10550 GCA_018250115.1 Doberes anticus
ACCCTAATGGTGACGAAATTGTCTTGTTTGGTACTAAATTGGTGTCTGCGATGTAAGATACGATTCAGCTCAATTTGAAAGGTTTTGAATTATGAAGGAGTGGTGTTTCAAAGTCAAGATCGTTATTACTGAACGGTCGAATGGAGCTGGCAGTTTCTTTACGACTATCACCACGACTACGTGTGCTTAGGCAGAATGCACTGAACAGTAGGCTTCCCAACTTAGTCCTTAATACTAGCGACGCATACACGAACAACATGTGGCCGCTGTGTTTCGGTTAGAAGGGTGTCGTTAGGCAGAAGACACCGGACAAGAGGCATTCTAACTTAGTTCTCATGAGTAGCAACGCATCCATATACGACCCCAGATATGACTTTAGTCCTAGTTAAGGTTTGACGTGGATGTCCATGGGCTGCAATGACCGCTTAACATCAGGTGGCCTGCATGCTCGTTTGCTATTCTATTACAATAAAATAAAAACATAAAAATTGTATAGTAGTTCGATCCGATTAGGGATTGTATGGGAAAGCCTAGGCTGCAGTGACAAATTGATATCGGGTAGCGTCCAAGCCTCATTTCCACTTATTTAATAGAGCAAAAAAAATAACTATTTACATTACAATTAAACGCGAACCGATCCAAGTCACAATTATACGCAACTACTTTTTTTTAAAAGAAAAATATTTTTATGTTACTCAATACCCCACATTACGAATACTTCGTGAATTCCATGGACACCCAGAACCAGAAATATAAATTTGTCATCTGTCTGTCACGTTGGGAATCGAATCCAGGAATGGCATGTTGACAACGGTACACGAACACAAATGTGTTCTGCGGTATTTCAAAGCCAAAATCGAAATATGTAATTGTTTAAAGCGTGTGTGGTGTAGTTACGGAATACACTAGACTGGAGCCATGTCAACTTAGTCCTCAGGAGGAGCAACGAACACACGTACGACCTTGTATCTAATACTTACTTTAATATAAAAGAAAATAATATACAAGGCTTGTTTTTGATCTGGATGTTAGAGAAAAATTACCTAACGTTGACGAGGTTGTCACATCCCATATAATACTAAATTAGAGTGGTTCATAAGACACTATACAGTCAGAGACGAGTGGGCGTCATTTCTGTTCAGTCTAGACGACGTCAGTTTTGACTGTTACTAAAATAACAAGTATATTGAATTTCGGGACAACATTTGTGTCGTTATCTGATATAATAATACACGTATTGTTCGAATGACAGATAACCTAGTGGTTAGAATTTTGATCTCTGGTGGATAATGGTTCAATTTATATAAAGGGAAATTAAAAGTGACATGCAAACCACCTCCCGGTCACTCCTGCAGAAATAGCACTTTATTATTAAAATTTATGCCACACTATGAATCGAACCCAGGAACCTCGAAACAGCAGACCGGTGCTTTTCACCACTGCGCTATACGGGTCGTAATGATGTATATAATTGTTTTTTTTTTTTGCAAAAATTACACCCTAAATAATATTTATAAACATATATAAGTAAATATTTAGAAAGTTTTGTATTTATCCCGTAATATATTTTGTAATACATAAACCTCCAACAATGCATATCCTTCTTACTACATAGAACGAGCAGACAATGCAAATTAAAACGAATACAAAACACTAATAAAAAATGTTCTAACTGCTGCACAAATACAGAAATAATTTATGATGCTAGTTTAGTTTGGAATGAAAAATGCAAGCTTAGATTACAGCTAGGACGGTACAGCGGAATAAAGAGGGAAAAACGGAAAAATATAAAACAACATGAAATACAGGGGAATATTTTAAATATAACCATTAATCTGGCTCGCGCACGTCCCTGTCACTGGTACCGTCGGCAGAACACGAGGGAAACACTGTTTCAATTAATTTTTAAAAGCATGGTCATTGAAAGAATTAATTAGATTGTAATTGCAATGCTAGATTAACTCTTGTTAACTGAGCAATTTTCTTTGGGTGCCTTTTTTTGTATTTCGCATTCGATTTCCATCGGAAAGATAATTTATGTTTGCCTTCTACTAAAAGATATTATTTGTATTTATAATTTAAAATTTTAATTAAAGGTAAGACAAGATTCAGAGATTACTTTCAGAAATTCGATCCTCAAACTTTTAAACGAAGTATCGTATTATTTTATCCGCGCACACTAAAACTTTTATTAATATTTTCAGAAAAACCGAAAGTACTAATCAAAACGAGGTGCTCGAGCCCACAGAAATTTCTTCAAACAGAACAAATCTAGAGTTGTTGGAAGTTAATTAAAACTTTTTGCTCAAAATCTCTTTTTTGCGAGGACTTTTTATGCTGCTCGTACACGGCCTTCCAAATTAAACTGCCTTATTAATAGATCGGAGATACGTCGCTTTTGTCTTTCAGTACTCGTCTCACGGATTTAATAGAAAATTTAAACAAGCCTCGTGGTACTTTCTACTCTGATTAAAACGACTACATTTCACCCGGTAGAGGCAAATTAAAATCTTAGGACGCGTGGTTTCACGCTGTGACACACTGTCGCGCGAAACGGATGACGTAATTAGGTTTACTTGGGAAGGAAATCTGCATCTCTGCATCTTCGCCGTATAAGTTCCTTTAAGACAATTATCTCCAACATGCGAGTTACTTGGAGACAGTTTAGTTCGGTTGTACGAAGATATTCACGTTCCAGATTCAAGCTTATTGTGTTACAATGCGATGGTATGGTTCTACTTTGAAATTGCCTAAATATACAGTTATAATGATACCAATCTGCAACTAGCCTTTCATGTCCGTGCATTTTAATTCTGAAGAGAATGTGGAAGGAGCGTTTCATCTTACACTCGTACCCAAACTACATATAACAGTAAAAGTTAAAAACCAAGACAAATGTATCTATTTGACATATTGGACATAATGGACATATTTTCGTAGTCTATTAATTTGACCTCATCAACAACATATAGGCTTTATGTAAATAGCGGACCCCTAAGACAGCGGAAAGGTAGTACGAAAAGGTAGTGGTAATATGTAGTAGGTTATATATTGAGGATTCCAGAGATGCTATGGATGCTATGGTAGACCGCTGAGGGAGATTTAATATACCCTTCAAAAAACTCCCATGCTAATTTATCTACCTATATCCTATACGTATGAGGCACGACTACAGCTTGGCTCGCGACCCCACCACTGCTGGAAGAGCGCACGGTCTATATTCTAATGATGTTAAGTGGTCACTACATGGACCATGGACATCAACATCTAACATAACTTCGATAAAAAGTGAGTATCAGGTTTCGAACCCCGACACATTATCAACCCATTATTGTCTCCCAATCCCACCCTTTTTTGCTTGGCACGGGTCTCCTCTTAGAGATGAGAGTGTAGGCCACAGTCCACCACGCTGGCCGAGTGCGCATTGGCGTACGCACGTGGGTCAGAAAATATTGTAGAACTCTCCGATGGCGATGTTTTCCTTCACTCTTAAAGGAAGTGATGACTAATTTATAATACGTGCGTAAAAAGTCAGAAAAATTAAGTGCGAGCCGGGATTCGAACTCCAACCCACCAGAACGGTAAGGCGACATTCTACTAAGCTCACTGCTTCTACGATGATCGACAAAATAAATACATACAATACGCTTTATTGTACAAAAGAATAATATAAACGCAGAGAGTTGCATAGTGTTACAAAAGGTGGCCTTATTGCTAAATTAGCAATCTCTTCCAGACAAACCCTGAGGCAGAAATTAACAATCCGGGAAAACGAAAAGTGAGAAGAGGTGTACTCACAATATTAATTAAAATAAATGCATGGGTATCATAATACATACATTAACATTGTGTGGCATAGCATTGTCGGAAACAGAAAGACAACCGAGGAAGTGAGAGAAAAGAAGACCAGAAAAAAGTAGAGAAGAGCGAAGACTAAAAATAAGCTAATTGATAGAATTAGAAGTTACATATAAAATTAAAAACAAAGGAATTATATCATCCTCGTTGCCCAACCGTAAGAAAACCAAACAGGACAGCGCATAAACATTTCCACGTCGAAGTTTGCGGTAATGGATGAGGGTATAAAAGTTGTAATAAAATATTATTCAGAGCGAATGAAAGACATACGCCAATCTCTTAAGAGTTGAGATCATAAAATTTCGGCGTAACTTCAGACCGTCTGTTTGATTTGGTACGCATTTGCACGATGGATTCGGATCGAAGTTTCGCAATATTTAGTGCCTCTTCGAAACTCAGTGAGGGTATTACTTGATGTAAGTTGCTGGTTTATGAGAGTTTTGACTTTAGTTATATGCACATTATACTGTACCTAATGTGATCTTGACTTTATTGCAATTAAGATTTGATATAAGAGAAATTACAAAAATACAAAGAACTTGAATTTCGATGGTGGTAGAACCTGTTCCCTGCGGCGACACCACCGCTTCACCTATTTCTGCCGTAAAGCAGCAGTGTGAGAACTACTGTTTCGGTTTGAAAGGTGAAGTTAGGCAGAAGACACCGGACAAGAGGCATTCCAACTTAATCTTCATGAGCAGCAACGCATCCACATACAACCTCAGATAGGACTTCTGTCCTAATTGAGGTTTGATGTGGATGTCCATGGGCTGCAGTGAATACTTAACATCAGGTCGCCTGCATGCTCGTTTGCAAATTAACATAAAAAAGTATTTTTAACACGCTTATATTAGCTTAACCTGTATCTATCTACCTATCTATGTATAGAAATTCTTAACATTATTTTTGCCATAATGCAAATGAAATGCAATGCAATCACAAAACCAATAAAATATTTATAACAGTTGATATCAAGCACCCTACGCTTTTTTTACTTTTTTTTTTTGTTTATTATTTTATTCTTAATTTAAAATTATTTACCTACTAATTAAAAAAGTATTTTAGTGTTTAGTTCGGTTTGCTAATTAAGCGTGTTTTATGAGGTTTTTTTTTTGCTGTTTCTATTACGTTTCCTGCATGTTGTTTACCCGTTTCTAAGTTACGAAAAGTGCAAATGTGAAGGCTACTTTATAGTGGCGTAATTTTTTGTTCAATGCCTACCAAATAAGCTTACCAGAGAATAATCGTTTTATGAAATTCTTCTGTAAACAGATTTGTAGCCTGCAATGCTGTGTTTCGGATTGAAATTGGTGGCTAAGCAGACTACTTTGAACAGGAAGCGTTCTTAATTAGTCCGCGGGAGTATCAACGGGTGCACATACAGATCCAGATAGCATTTTGACGACCCTTATGGCGCCGTGGTCAACGTGTGCTTGTTTCTGTATGTGTCCATGGCACCCACGACACAGGTTAAAACCTATTGTGGGGCTGTGAATGTGAAGCGTTATTTATTATTTATTTATTTTGGAGTTGGACTCAACTCCAATCCATGGATGCCTTATTATGTGGCCGGTATGCTCTCTGTTATTTCTTTAATATAAAAAGAGAAACGTACAGGTGCATTAAACCCTAAGGTCTAATTTGACCAAACTTTCAACCAAAAAGTTGAAAGTTTTAACCAAACTTTTCAGAATAATTACGATCTTGATCGACGTTAAAAAATTAATAAGTGCAGCAGTAGTAAAACTGCTTCCACGGCAGTCGAGTAGCCTAATGAGTTTCTAAGTTAGAAAATTGATTTATTATGCATTTAGTCGTGATTAATAATACAAAACTATGTGGTAAAGGACATTTTAACGAATACAATGTTTTTCTCATTTCCTTTTTTTTAAACACCCCTGTAAATTTATTGTCTTATTTACGAAGGTAGAATCTTAAGACGAAGATTCGCCTGCGGCGGCACCACCCCTGCGCCTATCTCTGCGGTAAAGCGGCAGTGTTTGCATTGTTATGTTTCGGTTTGAAGAGTAAGTCAGACTACTCAAGAAAAAAGGCGATTCAACTTAATCCTCAGGAGTAGCAAAGCATCAATCTTTATCCTATCCTCATTCGGCGCTGTTTGATTTAGGATATGTGTTGATGTGATGTTCATGGACTACAGTGACCGCTTAACATTAGTTGACATGCTACAATTCTACAATACAAAAACTCTCGTACTTAATAGATTGTTCACCGTTTGAAAGAACAGTGTGTCGCCTGATAGCATTGTTAGATTAGGAGTTTGGCCGTCGGCTGCGAAATTCTTGCGGTATTATTGTCAATTTGCAAAAGGTTTGGGTTGATTAACCTGTACCTTGTAATATCGATATTACATTTAACAACCGATCCGCCGTAAGCTGCGAACTGTTCAGTTGGATGTGTGTTCTACGTGGGAAGCTTACCTGAAACAAAAAGGGACTAAAATTAATATTCATATAACAAGAGATATTGAGAATAGATGTTTTTTTTTTAACCGGGATAAAGAGTGGAGTCGAGTAGCGTAGTATAGAAAGGTAGTTTAAGGAAGATTAGGGGATTGGTAGATGTTAAATACAACAAACAACGTTTCGTTCTATATTGTACAATGGTTAGATGAATTTAATACAAATAATATTACAATATAACAATATGTATATGAAATACCGTATTTTTCGGACTACAAGACGCGGCTTTTACATAGAAAAATACTCTCTTGATGGTGGTAGAGTCTTATGTCGAAAGTTCGCCTGCGGCGGCACCACCGTTGCCCTTTTTCTGCCGTAAAACAGCAGTCTTAGCCTCTGGAGTAGCAAAGCATCCACATATAATGTCAAATAGGACTTCCAACCTAGTTGAGGTTTGATGTGGACGTCCATGGGCTGCAGTGAACAATTAACATTAGGTGACCTGCATGCTCATTTGCTTTTTCGATTGAATAAAAAATAAATTAAAAATACTCAGATTTTAGCTGCGTGTTATAAATCCGAAGATAACATTAAAATATATTTTCTAATGAAATTAGTGACAACAATGGTACAAATGAATGTAATATGTACCGTGAGGAGACGAGTGATAGTACCGAGATCAACGATCCACTGATAATTGCTAGTACGAGTTATGTTAACAATAAATAAATATTTTGAACTGAAACTAACTTTAAAACTTTTTTTTAAAAACTATCCAGCACATTTTAAGTGCATCTTAATCTTCGGTGCGTCTTACAGTTCGAAAAATAAGATAATTATGGATCAGATAATCAACACTACATCAATTGTTTACAGTTTTAATAAAAATTAAAAAGTTGTTAAAATGACTTCTATGAACTTATTATATTTAACAATCATAACAATCGTATTATTGACCCAGTTTTGTATAAGCCGATGCGACGTGCATATGAATTAATTCTGAGACTTTAAACAGGACTGTTCTTTAAACAGGACAGGATTCTGCCCAAACAAATAGTGTATCAGTATTGTATTAGCTTTAGTATGCACCTATAACTTCCTTTCTCAACGCCTCCTCTGCTTTGCTGTATTTCGCAGAAAATTCGAAAGATACGTTCTAAAATAAATTTGCCTCTATATTAAATAAATATATAAGTTAAAATAATATAAATATCTAAGCGACGGAATGTGTGGGCGTTTTCTTGGCCATTTAAGCTCAAATCTCCTAACGAAATTATCTCATACAAAGAGGCTTATCCTAGACCTTTTTCTGTGGGAACAATGGTGGCATCTTTTAAGATCTTAGATATCCTTGCTATCCCATATGAAAGTGAAGCCTTTCAAATTTTGTTTAAAGGATGGGAAGTAGGCAAAGCGCAAATAAATTGTCGTAAAGTCTCAAGTCGAAAGTTCGCATGTGGCGGCATCGCCGCTGCGCCTAACTCTGCCGTACAGCAGGCAGTAGTCTCATACTACTGCTGTGTTTCGGGAGTAGTTAAGCAGAAGACACTGGACAGGAGGTATTCCAACTTAGTCCTCAGGAATAGCAACGCATACACATTAGATAGGATAGGAGTCCGGTCCTAGTTGATGTTTTGATGTCCATGTGCTGCGGTGACCACTTAACATCTGGTGGCCTGCGAGCTCGTTTGCTATTCTGTTAATATTAAAATAGACATACACGGTCTGCACAGAGAATTGCTCCTTTCTTTACTATTCTACTCTAAAATATTAAAACCTAGACACATTTAATAGCAGCCCGAGTAAACTTAAAATAATACCCCTTACTTCTACGTAACATCTTAACGTATGTTCTTGGATAGTGAAAACGAACGTTATTCAATAATTTCACAGCTTTCACGGTAAAAGTATAGTTCTGACGTGCTAACGAATAGGTATCAGTTGAGCCATGAATGCTTTATCAGCTATGTGGTCTAAGGTATTGAGGGCTTTGTTCGTTTGTGGAAAAAGGTATTGTTACTTAGTAATGTGGTGATGTTTTGCTATCCGATAGCAGATGGCAGCATTGATTTTGCATCATAGTATCTATTTAGTTAGCGACCCGTATGGCAATGTGGTTGGTTATATTCAAACGGTATGTTAAGATGTTAAGTCGCCGCAGATCATGGACATCCACATCAAACCTCAAATAGGACGGAAGTCCTATACTACCATCGGCATGCAGGTCGGCAGGTCCTGAATTCGGTCTCGATTAGAAAGAAAGAAAGAAAAGAAAAAGCAAGAAAAAAAAAGCGCATTTAGTAAAATATAGCATAATTTTATAGAGTCAAATTTTATGATTTTATGCACATTCTATAAACTCAACGTCCATTCATTTATAATATAGAAAAAAGTTCGAATTTTACTGACTGCACTACAATATTTACAACCCGAATATTACAAACGCTCCATGGTATATCTTCAGCTTTATAGGTCATCAACCCATTATTATCCCACTGCTGGGCACGGGTCTTCTCTCAGAGATGAGAGGGTGTAGGCCATAGTCCACCACTCTGGCCAAGTGCGGATTGACATGCCTTTGAGAACGTTATGGAGAACTTTCAAGCATGCACGTTTCCTCGCGATGTTTTCCTTCACCATTTAAGTGAGTGATAATTAATTCATAATACGCACATAATTTCGAAAATTTTGAATAGACAATATCTCGAGAAATACAGATGCATGCCGAGATTTGAATCTCGAAGCAACGTAGCGGGTTCGAGATGGTGAACCACTAGGATATCACTTTAAACCAGTAGAGAAATAAACGGATTTAACTCTATAACGATTGAAGCGCGGACAATTCAGGAAATGAAGGAGTCGAGTTAATATTTCAGAGCAGCGGGAGGTAATGCAGAAATAATAAAACACCTGATCATACTGCGAAACTGAACTTTCAGGAAATTAGACTTCGTCTCGAAATCCGTTTAAAGGATTGCTTCTTCTGAGACCTATAACTTAGGGTTTGGTCACGTTAACAGTCTGGATCTTCTTAACGATGCTCGTAAGATAAAGCATGTTGCGAGTCATCAAAGATCTCGATATAATAACAGAATAGCAACCGAGCATGCAGGCCACCCGATGTTAAGTGGTCTCTGCAGCCTATGGACATTCACGCCTGAGGTTGTCTGTGGATGCGTTGCTACTCTTGAGGACTACGTTGGAACGCCTCCCGTCCAGTGTCGTCTGCCTAACTACACCCTTCAAGCCGCAGCAGTTCTCACACTGCTGCTTTACGGTAGAAATAGGTGGTGCCGCCGCAGGCGAGCCTTCGACATAAGACTCTACTACCATCAAAGCTGTTTGAAAAGAGCTAGATTTTATAGTTGTAGAGTCTTATGTCGACAGCATTGTGTGCTTCGGTTTGAAGGGTGTGGTTTAGCAGAACCTGCCTACATCAGCAGTAGCATCGCATTCGCGAACGACGCCAAATAGTATTTCGGACCAATCTGAAGTTTTACGCGAATGTCCATGAGCTTTAGCGGCCACTTGACAGGTGGCTTCTCCTTTATAACTAAATAAATACGCTTATTTTTACGTAAAACTTGTAACATCTCAACAAAGGCTCGTAGCAGATAGATGTCCGTATACTTAAATTGGACGCTGCGTTACTGAGTAATAAGAATATGTACCAGTCACCGTGTTGCTGTACGGGTCAAACACGTCGATTAACAGTAATTATTTTAAAAAGCAAATAAGGTACATTTTAAAGACAAACAATATTTTCTTAAGTGGTCACTACTGCCCTGTTTATCCGCATTCAACTTCAAATAAGCCCGAAGTCCTTTGAATTTTAATATTTATACAAATAAGGGAACATCGTAAATATTATAATCGTAAGATAGGTGTACTATACTAGGGTGCAGTTTCGCGTGATTGAGTAACGTACAAAGTATCACATTCATTATATTGTGGGATTACAATGATTTATAGATTCCCCTTACGCCTCGTCACCACAAAAATTAAATGGATTTCCGCATATACAAAGAACGGAACACATAAGGGAAGGGATAACTTCTGCAGGGAATTGTAAACGCGTTTTGTTAAAACAAAAAATATGTCCAAAATGTCCAAAATATCGACCTTAAATTATTTCGCGTCATAGAGTAAGATTTGTATGCTTGTATTTTTACGTGTATAATATCTGTGGGATAATTGCAATTTCAAGGATCCGCTTACGCTTCGTCTACCGCTATGCAAGGCGCCATACCCTAACCCAGATAGCTAAAA
>DWKW01002877.1:0-10547 GCA_018250115.1 Doberes anticus
TAAATAATATTTCGAGAAATAGAGGTGCGTGCCGGGGTTTGAACCTCGACCCACCGAAGCGGAGTCGAGATGCTTAATCACTAGGCTATCACTCACTCCTCAATCCTTAATCCAATCGTTAGAAGCATCCTAATAGTTATAAATAGCAACTCAAGTTTAGGCTTAAATCGCTAAAAACTTTTTGGAGAGCTTTTTGAAAAAATCATAAAGTCATTGGATCGTTTCTGGAATTTCATACTTTTAACGGAGAAATTTTGTGTAACATTAAACGTTGCAGCGAAACTTTGGGTTTTACGCCCCTTTAATGATGTAAAATTACAAACGACTTCCGAAGTTGTTAGGTAAAGACAAATTTGACCCGTTCAATACAAGTTTTATCCCTACAGAGATTGAATGTTGAATTGTCTTTGTTGTTCTATGCTATCAATGAGATATTTGCCATCAGCGAGTGGCAGCGTTTTTTATATTAATAGAATAGCATTTGAGCATGCAGGTCAGGTATCGACATCATACCTCGACTAGGAATAAATTAAATAGTTCACATTTCGCACTCATAGCCCCACAGCAGAATTTAACCTACGCCTTGGGTGCCATGGACACACACAGAAACAAACACCCAGTCCAGGTGCAGAAATCTAAATTCATCTTTAAAATTTCTGCCCAGCTGGGAATCGAACCCAGGACCTTCCGAACGGCAAACCGGACGTTGACCATGGCATCATACGGGTCGTCAAGAAGACTAGAAGAAGAAGAAGAACTAGGAAGAAGTCCTATCTGAGCTTGTATGTACGAGTATATCAACACATTATTAGTCTTGAAGACTAACTTCTTCAACATAACTCTTACTATGATAATGTAATTTTTTATTTTCGTAATACGCACATAATTTAGAAACATTTAAATATTTATATTTGAGTGAGTGATAGCCTAGTGGTTAAGCATCTCCACCGCGCTTCGGTGGGTCGAGGTTCAAACCCCGGCACGCACCTCTATTTTTAGAAATATTATTTATTTAATATTTATGAAATGATGTGTGTATTATGAATTAATTATCACCCGCTTTAACGGTGAAGGAAAACATCGTGAGGAAATCTGTATGCCTGAGAGTTCTCAAAAGCATCTGAAGTCCGCCAATCCGCACTTGGCCAGCGTGGTGGACTATGGCCTAAACTCTCTCTACTGTGAGAGAAGACCCGTGCCCGGGTCAATAATGGGTTGATGATGAAGATGATTTATATTTGTAATATCGAAAATTATAATACTTCCGGATAATTACAGGCTTGTGCTGGGATTTGAACCCCGAAGATCCGGAGCGGGGACGTCGAGATTCTTAACCACTACACTACCACTAACTTGGAAGGTACGATGGTATTAAATTGTATACGTACAAAAACATTAGCAATGGCCGATCTTCCATCATCAGCTCCGCGTCTATCTGTAGCCTTCACGTCAAAGCCTATGATTCTGCCGGCTTCCCTCACGAAGCTGCCTGCAGCCCTCACGCGGCCCGTAACAGAGTCCACCGTAAACCTGGCGCCCTCTGAATTTATCACTTGGTAACGAATGTCTGCATTGATTCCTGCATCTGCGTCTGTTGCCTGGAAAATGAAACAGGTCGTCAAACCTTGAGGGCAGTCATAATTGTACAGTAGGAAGTTATGTAAGGTAGGGTAAGGTTATGTTAGGTAAGGTATAAGGTAAGAATATTAAACGAGCGCGCAGGTCACCTGAAGTTAAGTCGTCACTGCAGCTTATGGACTAAGACGGAAGTCTTATCTGAGGTCGTATGCGGATGCGTTGCTACTCCTGAGGACTGAGTTGGAATGAACGAAACACAGAAATTCTGCTGCTGATTCTCGGCAGAAATAGGTACGGCGGTAGGTAAAACTGTCCTCTATTTATTTTTATGGTCTTAAGTCTCAGACTTTAAAAAATCGGATGTGCGAATCTGACACTCGAGGAGTCCGTAAATACTTTGTTGTAAAAAAAAATTCATAAAATTCGCAAAATTAATAATATTATTTTTAAATTGTTTTTCTGCGTTAACTTTTTCCAAAATAATTTAAATATTTACAACAAAAACTTTAAAAGCACTTAACATCGCTCTACTGAGAAATCAGTAAATGTAAGACAAATTAACTATGTACTCGTAGTTAAAAAAAAATTCAACCATACGTCGATATACCTACGTAAATTTTTCAAGCTGCAAATATATTTTTGGAACCGCAAAAACACTGTTTTCTATAAATTTATATACTGTTTTTTTCTGTACTTTTGCTATGAGACATTGCCGATTAAATTTCATGATTGTAGACAGACACGAAGGTATTTATTTACGAGTGTCTTAATATGCGACATAAATGGCCATATTTCTGTATTGCATTGATTATACGCTTGATTTTTCAAAATCTTATTGATACTTTTAACTCGGTTTTAACCCGTTCCTACATAGGGCCTCGACGGACAGACAAAAAACGGATCCTTTAAGCGCTCTTTTTTTCCTTTCGAGGTAAACAATCCTAAAATTATATTGAATTGAAAACATACCTGTAATTGAATAACTTCATATCCAAATGCTGCAGTGGTTGGTATAGCCGTAACCATTGGACGACCCCCATTGACGAACCTTGGAGCATTATCATTGACATCCCTTATCTTTACAAGCACTTTAACGTCAAACTTTGTCATTCCTTCTAATACATCATCAGACACAGGGTATATCATATGTGGAAGTTCTCTGCTTATCTTCTGCCTTTCCGCTCTTATTATAATTTCGTAAACGTCTCTTGTTTCTCTGTCAGGGCTCCTAACTAAATATAATGTACCATTGCGGGGATCTATCACAAAATACTTTTTAATATCAGTGTCGTTTTCATTCAAAACGAAATATTTCATTTTAAAGTTCTCGTAATACTCAGTCAGATTTAATGTCACCAATTCCACAGGAGTGTGAACGTTTTCTTCAATTTCTAACTCGTAATATCTAGAAATGAATACTGGTTTATCAGAAACCTCTATGTCGTCTGGAATATCTTTAACTGTAAGCATTATTATTGCAGTAGAACTTAAACTAGGTGATCCTAAGTCAGAAGCTATTATAGAAATGTTGTGTACAGTTTGACTTTCATAATCCAATCTACCAGTGGTCGTTATTATACCTTCTTTCGAATCAATTGCAAAAATATTCAGAAAGTTTTTTCGCTGCGGTGTGCTATATAGAATCAAACCGTTTCCGTTGCCAATAAAATCAGAATCGTTTGCGTATACTCTCGTTACTGTAGTACCAATAGGGGCATTTTCCTCCAATGATACCTTAAAAACTGGTAGCATCATAACGGATTCAAAGTTATGATTCGAAATTTCATCAGCTTCCGGATGTTTCCACTCAAGTAATTCATCATATGCAAAAAAAATCGGTGCATTATCGTTAACATCCAAAACTTGCACTTCGACACTGACCGAAGACGACAATTTTTTTTCGAGGCCATTATCCTGAGCTACAACTGTTATAATATATTTGTCTTCCTTTTCCCTATCTAATTCACCATTCACACTAAACACTCCGCTCAGAGGTGATATTTCAAAAGGAATGTCTTTTCCTAGTGGTTGAATGAAATAGGTTAGATTAGCATTTTGACCAAAATCAGCATCAGTTGCATCTACTTTACCTAAGACTCTTCGGCTGTATTGCGCTTCCTCTACATTAAAATTATACCAAGTTTTCTTAAACATTGGAAAATGATCATTTACGTCTTTAATAAATAATCGGATCGTTATATGGTCACTTAGTTCCCCGCCATCCAATGCTGATACATTCAATCGAAACTCTGATTGAGGAGGTAAAGCTCTAGCGACAACTAAATGTCCATGGCGTTCATTTATGACAAAAAACCGTTTGATGTGTGCGGCGCTTGAAGGAATAGCATAGGGAGGCATATAAACTTCAGATATAAATTCGTATCGTATCTGGCCATTAGCACCACTGTCCATATCAAAGGCATTTAATTTCAATATAGTAGAGCCGATAGCAACATTTTCTGGAACTACAAACATAGGACCTGAGGAATCCGTAGCAACTGAAAATTTATTTTTTGGCTTGGCCTCAACTTTACTAATTGTTCCATTCAAATCATTTCTTTTTTCTCGGTAAATTTTAATAGTGGTCTTTTCATCAACTTCTAATAATTCAATATTTTCACCGATTGGAATTATTACTTGATTGTACATAGGTTCATTGTCATTTTCGTCCATAATTGTTATTGTTATCTTTGTCTCTGAGCTAAGACCTCCTCTGTCTCTTGCAACTATTTTCAACAAGTAAATACTTTTTTCTTCACGATCTAATTTATCACCAATGTAAGAAACAATGCCAGTGTCTTCATTGACAGTGAATAAATCATGGCCATCTCCAAAAAGTGTGTAAGTGAATATCGCATTATGACCTACATCCGCGTCTTTGGCGTGTATTTTCTGGGTCATTTTAACTTCTGTACCCTTTTTTGAATTCTCAGTAATGAAACCTTCGTAAGCTAAAGACTCAAATATAGGCGGATTGTCATTTTCATCCTCAACATAAATTGTTACTTGATATAGACCAGCTCCCGATATTACACCTTTGTTAAATTCAGCAATTACAGTCATTCTATAAGTATCCCTTGTTTCTCTGTCCAATGGTTTTTGCGTAAATATGGTACCATCTTGACCTAAGCAACAACAAAAAAAGTGTATGTAAGCGGATTAAGATTTTTAGCTAATTTTCAGATAAAAACATATTTTACTATACCTATGGCAATATCGTCCGTGATATCTTGCTGATTAGCAATTATGAATTGAATGTTTCCACTATTATTTAATGGTATAGCAGTCATATTGACATGGAATATTTGTCCAATTGTTGCACCAGCCACATTTTCTTTGACTCGAAATACTAATGGTGACTGCGTTCCCCTTAAATAAAAGAATAGCGTTATTGAGAATAAAGATATTTAAAGTAACGTTATGAAGAGTTTATAGTTACTTCAAAAAGACACCTCTCTCGTCGTTCACGTCGACAACATGGACAGTAGCATTGGTCGATATTGTTACATTTAACCTTTCCTGAATAGCCACTGCCTCAAAGTCATACATCGGTCTATTAAATTTTGATAGTTCATCTATGACTGTTATAACACCGGAACGTTCTTCGACAGCAAAAGGCACTGAAAATAAAAATAAATAAATTAAAGAATGTAAGGAACACAGTAAATCATTTATGACTAAGGTAATCTGAATGTTTAACAAAATAAATTAAAAGTGGAATAAAAAAGTGTTTTAATACTTACCACCTTCTTCATATCCATGTAATAAATCATAAGATACATCAGACTTTTCCATAGCATCGTTAACGCGTATCTGGCCAACACTGGTCCCAATACCAACATTTGATCCAACCCAAAATTCATAAGGTGAACCTATGAAGTCGGGTCGCTCCGGCTTAGGACCTTTAAAGCAAGACCTAAATTAGATTTTATTCAATTCAATGTTATTATGGGTAAAATAATGATGGGATTTAACTTACCTTTCTGAGCTCTAGTAACATCAATAGTAACAACAGCCAAGGAATATCTCCTTTCGCTAGGATTTGCTGGTTGATCTGATGCTTCAATAAAAAGTGCGTGTCTTCCTTCTAGTATAGGAGATTCAGCAAGACTGACTACTCCAGTTTTAGCGTCAACTTGGAAGGGCGATGTAATAGTCAAATTACTGGTTCTTTGCAAATCGTACAGTACTATACCATTTCTTCCTAAGTCTGGATCGACCGCTTTGACCTTTCCGATATAAGTTCCAACCTTCGCATTAGATTTTACTGCAAATTCGTAAAGATTGCTCGGTACAAACACTGGGTTGTTATCGTTAGCATCAAGTAATGTTACTTCTACTGTGACAAATGACATAAGTTGGTGTATATCTTCGAAGTACTCGATATTTTCGCTCTTAGTGCCTATTTTGTCAGGAAAGACGTAATGAGTTTTATTTTTTATATTACTTCTCGGAGTTGTTGGATTTCTACGCCATTTCGCTAATCTTTGTTTGTCAAGAAATGTTCCGACGATGCTCGGATTCTTCTCTTTCGCGTACACTTTCATTCGTAAAGATGCATGTTGCTCTCTATCTAATACAGTCTGAAACAAATGTAGGAAAATCATACGTCATCATCATCAACCCATTATTGCTCCACTGCTGGACACGGATTTTCTCTCAGAGATAAGAGAGCTTAGGCCATAATCTACCACGCTGGTCAAGTGCGGATTGGTGGAATTCACATGCCTTTGAGAACTCTATGAAGATCTCTGAGGTGTGCAGGTTTCCTCATGATGTTTACCCTCACCGTTAAAGCGATTGTTAATGAATTCATAATACGCACACAATTTCGAAAATTTAGTATTTTAAAATACATTTCGAGAAATAGACGTGCGTGCCGGAATTTTAACCTTGACAGTTCGGAACCTCGAACGTAGCGGGACGCTTAGCCACCAGGCTATCACTCACTATCATAATTAACTGTCTAGAACTCAATAAGAATTTTTATCCATGGCTTTATTATCCATTAGACATCTAGAAAAATACGCAATATAAACGTATATATAGCATGCAGACCACCTGATGTGAAGTGGTCACTTTAGCCCGTGGACATCCATGGATCCATGGACAGCCCATGGACATTAAACCTCAACTGGGACGGAAATGCTATACGATACTTATCAATGCAGCATCTCAATAGAATTATTTCTCTAGTTACCTGGTTCCTGACAGTCAACCAGCCGCTTCTAGGGTCGATAGCGAAAGCACCCTCGGGATCATTCAGCTGGTACGTGAACTCTCCGTTATCGCCTTGGTCCTTATCCGTCGCCATTACTTGGAGCACGCTGAAACCTGTAACGATAAAGTTGCTCATGATCTTAAAATGTATTCTGACGATAAACAATAGTGCCCTATTATTAGATAATAGTGGTAGAACCTTATGTGATAGTGGTAGAACCTTATGTGATAGTGGTAGAATCTTATGTGATAGTGGTAGAACCTTATGTGATAGTGTTAGAACCTTATGTGGTAGTGGTGGTAGTAGCACCTCCGCTGCGCCTTATTCTGCGGTAAAGTTGCAACGTGAGAACTGGCTGTGTTTCGGTTTGAAGGGTGTGGTTAGGCAGAAAACACCAGACAAGAGGCATTCCAACTTAGATCACATGAGTAGCAACGCAGCCACATACGTCCTCAGCTAGGATTTTCGTCGTAGTTGAGGTTTGATGTGGGTGGAAGACTCTTCCACCATCATGGTGCCGATGATATCTTAATACGTAAAAATGCTATCATGATCATCATCATCAACCCCTTATGGGTGCGGGTCTTCTCTCAGAGGTCATAGTTCATCGCGCTGGCATGCAGATTGGCAAACTTCACGTGCCTTTGAGGATATTATGGACCATTCTCGGGTAGTCAGGTTTCTTCGCGATGTTTACCTTCACAGTTGAAGTGATGATTAATTGTCACAAAATTAGCACAAAATCGAATATTTCGAATAATTGTTAACGGACAATATTTCGAAAAAAAAAATGATATGCGTGTCGCAATTTGAACCCCGACCCACCGGATGTGCGTCAAGTTTCTCAGCTAGGTCAATTACTCTAGAATGTTCCAGCGCTTAAAAAGAACTACAAACTTTATACCATTCGGCAAGTTCTCCACGATGCTGATGTTATAGAAGTCTACTTCGAAGTCCGGAAGATTGTCGTTCAAGTCCAAAATTTCCACCTCGATCCTCGCCTGAGCCGTCTTCAGCGGATTGTCCACTTGGGAGGCTTGAACTAGCAATACATAGGAATTGCCTGGAAAGATGTACATGTTTATCATTCTCACATTTTAAATTATCTCGATTATCAGCATTTATTTATGCCGTTAAGCTGCAGTTTCAGCATTGTTGTGTTTCAGTTTGAAGGGTGTAGTCAGATAAAAGACACTGGACAGGACGCATTCCAACTTAGTCCTCGGTATCCTCGGCGTCCACGTAGGACCTCAAATAGGATTTGGTTCCTAGCTGACGTTGGATGTAGATGTCGCGTTTGTCGCACAGATACGCGTATCTAATACCTTTAAACGAGCAATTCTTATATATATATATAATCTCATCATCAACCCATTATTGTCCCACTGCTGGGCACGGGTCTTCTCTCAGAGATGGAAGAGTTTAGCCCATAGTCCACCACGCTGGCCAAGTGCGGATTGGCGGACTTCACATGTCTTTGAGAACTCTCAGGCGTGCAGGTTTCCTCACGATGTTTTCCTTCACCGTTAAGGCGAGTGATAATGAATTTATAATACACACATAATTTCGAAAATATTGAATAAACAATATTTCGAGAAATAGAGGTGCGCGCCGGGGTTTGAACCTCGACCCATCGAAGCGGGGTCGAGATGCTTAACCACTAGGCTATCACTCACTTTTCGCTTTCGGTTTAAGCACGTTTAACTGGTTAGTAATGTTATAAATAAATAAGGTTTCACACTCACAGCCCCACAGTAGGATTTAACCTGTGTCGTGGGTGCCATGGACATATTTAAACAAGCATATTAACACCCGGACCAGGTACAGAACATCTAAATTCATCATTCAAATTTTTGTCCCGCTGAACCCAGGTCCCAGGACCTTCGGAACGGCAGACCGTACGATGACCACGGCGCCATAGATGTCGTTAAAATATGGTATATAGGCTATAGTAATAATATAAGTATATATCTTACCTTACCTTCTGAATATATAACGGGAGTGAGTGACGGTTTTAATGTTATTTTATTATTCAATCGGAATAGCAAACGAGCGTGAAGGCCACCTGATGTCCATGAGATGCCATGGACATCCACATCTAACCTGAAGTAGGACGGAAGTCCTATCTGAGGTTGTATGTGAATGCGTAGCTACTCCAGAAGACTATGTTGGAATGCCTCCTGTCCAGTATCTTCTGCCTAACTACACCCTTCAAACCGAAAAACAGCAGTCCTTACACTACCGCTTTACGGCAGAAATAGGTGTAACGGTGGCGCCGCCCCAGGCGAACCTTCGACATAAGATTACCACCATTTGATGGTATCCAAGACTCTGTACGAGTGCTGCACCTATTCATGCCGTAAAGGAGCAGTGTTAGTCGGTTTCGGTTTCAAGGGTGTAGTTACGCAGGAGACAGTACATTCCAACTTAGTCCTTAGGCGTAGCAACGCGTCCACTTACAATCTCAGATCCTTCGATCCTAGTTGTGGCTGGATGTGAATGTCCAAGGGTTACAATAACTTACTTGTATCCTTTGTACTATTACTATAAAATACTACTTTTCTACTTGTTGTGTTTTACTATTGTGTTTGTACTCAAAGGTTGTCTGGAAAATATCGCTACCTTAGCGTTAAGACCGCCTTTCGGCCGCCACAATTGTTATTGTCTGTTTACATTTCTGTCTAATTTTGTTACTGGTGTGGTGTACAATAAAGAATATTTGAATTTGAATACTATTCCGTTAATTTAAAAAAATTCACGATATGACTACAAAGCGGGGGAAACCGCGAAGCACAGCTAGTAACATGATACAGTGTTACCAAAAATGTATGTTATTAAAAAGTTTTTAACTACAATTTTCGTATCTTAACTACGATTGTCACGTAAAGGAAACCAAGTAAAAACCTGCAACTTTGCGATTGCACAGGCCATTTTGTTGAAACGACGGGTTCATTTCGTATTAAGTGAAGCTTCTTCCGATTTATAGATTTCAATTTAGATTAAAACTTTCTTCTGGATCGGTACCTCTGTGACTAACCTCGGAAATCCACTTCGAAGTTTTCAATTTTGTGAAACTTATTGAAACGTTATCGACCAGCGCCAGTCGGCGAGGTAGAACTCACAAACGTATGGGTATTTATATGTGTAAAATTTTGTTTGCTTAAAGTATAATGTATGGACAAATAACAAGTCAAATATGGTATAACATAAGTAGTAATTTATGTGTCGAAACTCTGTTTTTCAGTTGTTGGTAACCACAATATAAATCTAGTTATCGCAATATTATAATATTGTGTATGCATTGGCAATATTATTCATTCCTTGATCTCGCTGTTTTATTGCAAATATAATACAGTGGCTTCGAATAGGTAGTTTTCATGTAGTCGTTTCGAATAGTCGAGTGTCTTTCATGTATTTAACGTCCCCTGAAATAACTGGCGTTATACAGTCAAATGCTACGTGAGATCATTATGATCATCAACTCATCATCATTTGATGGTGGTACAGTCTTATGTCGGGGGCTCGCTTGGGGTGACACCACCGGTACACCTAATTCTACCGTAAAGCATCAGTGTGAGAACTGCTGTGTTTCGGTGTGTAGTTAGGCAGACGACACTAGACGGGGGACATTCCAACGTAGTCCTTAGGGGTAGCAACGCATCCACACACAGCCTCAGGTGTGGATGTCCATGTAGAGACCACTTAACATCAGGTGGCCTGCATGCTCGTTTGCTATTCTGCTAATATA
>DWKW01002878.1:0-10547 GCA_018250115.1 Doberes anticus
TTTAATAGAACAGCAAATGAGCATACAGGCCACCTGATGTTATGTGGTCACTGCAGCCCATGGACATCCACATCTGAGGTTGTATATGGATGCGTTGATACTCCTGAGGACTAAGTTGAAATGCCTCCTGTCCAGTGTCTTCCGCCTAAACCGCACCCTTCCAACCGAAACACAGCATTTCTCACACCGTTGCTTTATGGCAGAAATATGTAGGTGCAGCAGTGGTGCCGCCGCAAACGAGCCTTCGACACAAGACTCTACTACCATAAATTTTCTTGATGAACACCTTTTTATACCGTACTTTGCATTATTTTTATCGAGTTTGAATCCAAATAAATAATATGATGAATATATTTGCCATGTCATGAGTTTGTACTTAACAGAAGACCTCTGTAGTGCGCGCCGTCGTACACTCCGAAGGTCAATATAATTACGTGGACTATTTCTTTTGTGACATTTTGAATTATTTTTTCGTTTTGACTTACGAGTACGTGCAGCGATAATACCGCAGGCGGATGTAAAGTCTAGTATTAAAATAAAACAGAGGATGCAGAAGATAAAATAAGCCGTTAAAATACTTCATTTATATTGATACTTCCGAAATAATGCTAACGCTAAAATAACGCAATACATTATTGTCAATAAGCTAAGAGTTGCAATTACGAAATATGGTAGAAATAAATAATTTATTAAACAATTAGACAAACAATCAATGGATTGAGGTCTTTCCGTCAAATATGAATTATAAAAATCTCTCTTAAATTTAATTCGTAAAATGTCTAGTTAATAATGAATACGTTGCGACCTCAGTTTTATTCACATTCCGTTTGACCGCTCCCATTTTTACAAAATAATATGTTATTTATTCCGAAAAATCATCATTTATTTATTTATTTCCATGTATCTTCCGGTCTAAGAGAAAAACTAGTTCCTCTACCGTAGATCATAAACAAAAAACCTTGGTGAGGTTGTAAACAAACGTTCGATTATAATCAATAGATTATAGCTTCTGGAATTTTCTATATACACATAACAAATAAATCTTGATTTTTTTTTAGATAAACGTATTTTTTGATCCTAATCATGATCTAGTGCTGGTTTCTTGGTAAGAGCAAATTCATTGGACAGGAGGCTTTCCAACTTAGTCCTCAGGAGTAGCAACTCATCCAAGACTATTTCATATCGGTCCTATATGACGTTGGATGTGAATGTCCATGCTCGTTTGCTCGTTAATTTACCATTATAATATAAAAAATAATTACATTAAACAAAAAAGAAAATGTATCTCCGAAATCCTTCACCAACCTTCTAAAATCACACTTCTAAATGTACGAGTAATATTCCAAAGATTTTTTTTTATATCGGTCCATAAACATCGATGTTGTCCGGCAACATTCATAAAAAAGCTACAAAGTTTCGAATAGTATATCTCCTTCCATTGAAGTTCCGAAAAAGTATAACGAATTTTAAAATTTTTAGTTGAATTTCTTCGATCGGCAAAGTTTGTACTAAACATTATACGAATACCAGTAGTAGCCTACTGGTTAAGAATCTCGACCTCTCGCTACATTGGGTTGGGATTTAAATTCCGTCGCATCTCTAATTTTTCTAAATTCGAAGTTAATTATTTAGAAACTTTAACGGTGAAGGAAAATATCGCAAGGAAACCTGCATGCAAGTTCTCTATAATTTTCTCAAAGTCCTGTGAAGTCCGTCAATCCGCATTGGGCCTGCGCGATGGACCATGGTCTGAACGCTCTCAACTCTAAATACCCTTGCCCAGCAGTGGGACAATAAGGAGCTGATGATGAATGTTCCCAATTCCGATTATCATTCATATCAAATCTTCCGGCTAAAGACATTCCAAGTCGAGCAATTGAGCGGGGTCAATAAAAAAGACATTAATTGTCATTGGCATCCATTCATGATTGATTGAGCAACTACTTAGTCGTAGATACTATATTCGTCTGTAAAGTACCCACTGATCACTAGACTGATTTATCAAGCGTGTAGCGTGATCTCAGAGCTGGTATTTAAGGCTAAAAAAATTCTGAATCAAAGCTACTTGTAGATAATGCAGTTGAGGACGGTGCTAGCTGCTATCAGCATAATATGAGGATCTATTCATATTAATATCACAAAATGTTTAAATCGCGTACTTATTAAACATTATGCTTGTAGCATGGCCCACTTCAAATTCCACTCAGTTAAAAGACAATGAACAGATTGTAAACTATGTATTGTTCACATGCGTTACTCACGTGTGTACCAACGCTGAATGGAATTCTTTTCCGAGGTCTTAGTTACGCCTGCGGTGACATTACCGCTGCACCTATTACTGCCTTCCATAAAAGAACAGTTTGAGCACTGCTTTGTTTCGGTTTGAAAGGTGTGAGTTAGATAGAATACACTTGACAAGATGCATTCCAATTTAGTCCTCACAAGCAGCAACGCATCCGCGTTCTACCTCAAATATGACTTCGGTCCTGTTTGAGGTGGATGTAGACGGCAATGGGCTGCAATGAAAACTTAATATCAGGTGGTCTGTATGTTTTTTTGCTACCCTGTTGATAAACATTATTGTTCTAACAATTTATCTCACAAGTTAGACAAAGGGACGTAGGTCACTTACCTGTCCCTTTTCTCAGAAGGGTTTTATTATAGCCGACATCGGTTAGATTTCAGATATTTTCAATGTACAAAATAGACACCATTACAATTTTATGATAGTTCCTATGCATAATTTAGTCAGTTCCTATGGATAATTTATTCTGTTTGTATGGCGTCTTAAACTTATGTACATACACAAACACAATATTGGGAATAATACGAGATCACATTTAATTACTGACTTGCGTTTGCAGTAGGTATACTTTTACAAACAATCTTATATAATCTTATATAGGCGCATACGTAAACAACTTATTAGCAGATATTAACACTACGTTACCAGATGAGTATTACATGGAATTGTTTGTATGAGATAACTCTGATCGATTCGCTGTTTGGACGGTATAAACGCAGTGGAATTTTTGCGAAGACAAAAAAATAAAAGTTTCCAACGTCGTGTCTTGTTGACTGGAGACAGATTGGTTATTATATTTTTTTAATCGGGCATTTTTTTTACTTTTTTACCTTTGTTAATACACATACCTCAGAGGTATTAATCTTCTGCCTTGTAACGATGTTTTCGTATCGTTGCTTATTATTAGTATTGTAGAGTACTATTAAAGCATTTTAAACAAGTACTAATTATAGTAATTCTTGTAGTTTAAGATCGAAAAGTCTCTTCCTCTTAAGGAATTATTGAAGAAAGTAATCGGTCACGAGGAATTAAAGGGTAAAATTTTGCTTTTAGCGACTCTATAACATGGCTTTTTATCCTTTCAGTTTAAGGTTTGCGACATAAAATAAAATTAAGCGTAGCTGAACCGTATTTAATTGATTGCTGTAGGTACATGTATATTAAAGGTCACTTGATCTTTAGTGGTCGCTGCATCCCATGGACATGCATCCAACATCAAATAAAGTCGAAGTTTTATCTTCGGTGGGTCCTGGGTGCGTTGCTACTCATCAGGACTAGTTGTCCAAAGTGAAACAGCATTGCAAAACTGGTGCTTTACGGTAGAAAAAGCTGCAGCGTTGATTAACCTGAACATCAGAGTCTACCGTCAAAATATGCATCAGTTAAGATATATATGAAAATATATCTATTCGTAAATTATCTACACTCTAAATAGATAGATATACATATATACTTATCGATTGTGTTAATTACTTTGAATTCCATATCTCAAGTGGCGTTGTTTGCCATTGATCGTTAATAACGATTGTCGAATGTTTGAGATTTATGAACCGAATATATTCATAAATCAACTCATTCGGAATGGTAGGTACATCTTAGGTTGCATGCCCAGACAGCGCAGCATAAAACGAAAAAGGAAACGCTTCTGAGAAGAAATTCTTTTCTGCCAGCTGCTATACAATGTAGTAGGTACTCGTACCTATGTAAACGTATACATTGCGACTGTTGCTAACTGGACGTCTTGTATTGTACTTAAGTACCTACCTACATCATTTTATTATCGCAACACTTAGAACACTTAGTGTTAAGAGTAATGAATGAGTGATGACTGTAGTTTCATGTCGAAGGCCTGCGTCTATAGTTCTATACCAGCGCCACATCTACTTCTGCTGTGGAGCAGCAGTGTGACCACTACTGTTTTGGTTTGAAGGGACCACACCCTTCAAACATACGGAATCCACTGGACAGGAGTAGCAACACAACGCATCCACGTAAAACATCAAATCGCACTTCGCACCTATTTGGCGTTGGATTCAGATATCGATGGGCTGTAGTACCAACTCAATCATCAGATGGTCTGGTATTTTTACTGTAAGATTTTGTAGATGCCTTTGCAGAAATTAATGTATGACAAGTGTTGTGTTTATTGCAGGTACCTACAATACAATACGGTACAACACGTTTATGTTGACGTTTAATTGAAGTTGTAGCTTCTAATTACTATTTAACAATATTATAGGTACAATGGTACCTATGTGTTATTTATGTCTGTTATTACAGACGCACTGTTATTTCACACTCATAGTCCCTAAGTAGGATTTAACCTGTGTAATGGTTGCATCATTAAAAATTCTGCTCTGCTGGTAATCGAACCCGGGACGATCCGAACGGCAGACCGCACATTGACCACAGCGCCATACGGGTCGCCATATTAATTATAATATTAGACAATTTATAATTCATATTATATTTATTGTAATAATATAGAATAAAGCAAAATCTACTGAATAGATTTGTATGGGACTCTCAGTTTATTGCACGTACATATAGTTTAGACTTAAATAATGCCGTAAGTTTGAACTAAATCAGCAGAAACAGACATACAGCTTAACCTCTTTATTGCATGCGCCGTCATATTATACTCGGGTCATATTATATTAGGTCAATAAATATGGCCCTTAAATATCTACGTGATGCTTAGTATGCTGTAGGTATAGAAAGAATGTAAAAAAGTGTTTAGTCAGTTACGTTGTGTTAAGACCCGTATGGCTGAGTGGTCAACATGTCGGTCCGCCGTTCGAAAGGTCCAGGGTCCGATTCCTAGCAGGACAGAAATTTGAATGACGAACTTAGATTTCTGCTTCTGGTCTGGATGTGTTGATAAACATTCTTATTTATATAGGTACGAATTTTAATTCTTTATTGACTTAATTATCAAGGTCGCATTTTGTAGTTTGTGAAAGGGTGAAAATGGCCTTGAAAATATTTATAAACATTGCATATTGACACGTTTATAACGGCACGGCGTTTACTACAATTTTAATTTTAAACTTGCATACTATAAAATGATGATGCTATATTATATTTTATCTCTGAGCTGTAATTGAAAAGCGACAAAGTATTCTCGCTTAAAAGTTACCTACTTCTGTTTAGATGCGGCACGGTGTTTTTCTTCATAAAATAAAAAAACAAAAACCCTTATCGAATGCCGATAAGGATATGATAAGATAAAACAAAAGCGCAGAACCTAGCGGGTAATTTTCCGCCCATTCAAAGAACATATATATTTTTTTGTTAATAGAATAGCAAACGAGCACGCAGGCGACCGGATGTGAAGTGTTCACTGCATCCCATGGACAATCACATCAAAATCAAATCACTCAAATGCACTGGGACGAAAGTCCTGTCTAAGGACGTATGTGGATGCGTTGCTACTCATGAGGACTAAGTTGGAATGACTCTTGTCCAATGTCTTCTGCCTAACCACATCCTTCAAACCGAAACGCAGCAATTCTCACACTGCTGCTTTACGGCAGTAATTTTACGGTGGTGCCGCTTCGACATGCCGCTAAGACTACCACCATCAAACATAAATTCTATTGTCCATTTTTCTTCTCGAACCAATCGAAGTTCCTATTTAGTACGTACTCGTATATTAACGGTGAACAAATCCTTCTGAAATAACTTTGTACAGGTATATGACAGTTCACCGGCGAAGATTCTGGATAACTTTTACTTAAAGACGTGAGAAGTCTACTAGTCCGCGCTGGACGAATTGTGTGGACTATGGCCTAAACTTTCCCATCACAACGATATACGATACGATAGCCATGCTCAAAAATCTCACACCAATGGGTTCATGAGAAAAGAGTTTTATATTCTGTAAGTCTATAAGTTCTCGTCCATTTCGTCGTAGTCATGTTATAAAAATGTCCGCACAAATACAGCGAAGCCTGAGATGACTTTTAAAAATATCTCACAGTTCCATTACATAGCAAACGCAGCGACTCACTCGTCACTCGATGACGCCTCGTCGTACGATATTTTTTTATCATCGCATCACGATCATTCGTCATGGTTGAACTGTATACCTACTTCCACGGCATTGCCCGTTTCTTGTCACACCCACACGTGCTTATTTTTAAATGACATCACTACCCGATACTGATACCAGCGGAATTTCTTTATTTACTATAAGCGTAGTATTGCTGATAAAGGAATCTACGCTCATTATAATTTTTTTTATCTATAATTTAGTTTGCTAAATGCATTTAAAAGTATTTTA
Source organism: Doberes anticus (assembly GCA_018250115.1). Classification (NCBI taxonomy): domain Eukaryota; kingdom Metazoa; phylum Arthropoda; class Insecta; order Lepidoptera; family Hesperiidae; genus Doberes; species Doberes anticus. Next base: position 6,591 of record DWKW01002878.1, read on the forward strand.
TGATTACTTAAATCATTACGTTTGCAATGATTACTTAGTGACTAAGAAATGTTAAGACACCTTGTCTAGCATGTCACGTATTTGTTTTGTCTTATTTAGCATTTTAATAGTACATATTTATAAGATAAGCTATTGTAGGTAGGTATGTCAGAACGCTTCAATAGTAAAGTTGTTATTGAAAAAAATAAAAAGACGGTTATTTTATTATTTACCTACTTAATTAAATATTTACTTCCATTGACGTTCTGCTGTGTTAATACACGAGTATTCACTTTTTAGTGAAAACTTACAAGAGGTGGTGGAGGTACGCCACCACTTAACTCTCCTCCAATAGAACTCGATGTAGTAGTAAGGTGACGTGACGTCATAACATCACGCCACCTTTTGTTAGTCAATCGACGCGCGATCCGGCTCCCCATTCGCTGTCTCAAACAATGTCGACATCGAGTTGATGAAATCGGAAAATTTATTCATAAAATAAAATTTACATGGGTTTTACTTTACTTCTATTTATTTTTTATTTCTATTTGATCTGACTGGTAATAATAAATACTTGCCTATTAACATTAATTTGTCAGCTGTTCTACAAACAAAAGTAGTAAACTCGGAAGGAATATCTAGTATTTAATATAGAAGGAGTCTCATAAGGATTCCTTATTGCTTTTCTTCTTTTAGTTAAATGCTGCTAAATTTAGATACGTTACAAATGCGCCCGTTTCGAAACGCCGCCAGTACAAGCTGGATCGCGTTCAGTTAAACTGTCAGACCGGTAACGGTTGGGGGAGCTACGGCACTCAATTGGCGAACAGCGCGTATAGCGGCGTGGCGCGTGGAGCTCGTCTGATTCCAATCGCCTGACATACCATTCCGCGCCGTGCAGTTACCGCGTGTGAGCGTGTAGATCGTCCGCACACATTATAATACCAAATCTGTAAATTATGTGCCGTAACTAAATGTTTACGTTGTCAAAGTTTAAATCAATTGGATTGCAATTATTTCAACAGTTTATAAGGATATTTTTATACAGATACACTAAAACCCGACGTGGAGGAGCATAAATCAGCTATTGGTTTAGACATACCAAAAGTAGTAAAGGAAAAAACTGTACCCAGTGAGTATTTTGGTGACCTCGTCCTATTTTGTTTTGCCAGTTCTCCTGTCCTATTTTGTTCATCGTTCGGTTGTGGCATAAAGTTTGTAGCATAGAGGGTCATTATATAATTAAAGAAAGTAATATAAACAAACAATTGTGCTTTGCTTTAAGGTTAAAATTAAATTGATTCTCATTGATCAAATATAATAATATGTCTTAGAATATTAAGTCCCTCCACATGCTACAAGTTTTCATGGTACGCTTTACTAATTGGCATATGGGGCTGCTTTACTAATTGACATATTTTTTGACCCCCTTTGACGACTGGGGGGGCCGTCGTCACGCTGTGTCAAACTTTCTGTCACCCCCCCCCCCTATAGATATTTCGTCCCCAAAACTAAATAACCCCCCTCCCTCTAAACATAAAATACTTTGCGATTAATTGTTAAGAAACTTTGATACTTAAAAATGTAATTTTTATTTTATAATAAAATTTCGTTATAAAATCAATACATTGATAAAAATTATCATTTACGATCAATAAATATTGTTTTTTAAATTAAATTCTTTAAATGCTCCTAAAGTTCTACAATCAGTATTGCTGTATCTTCTTCTACTTTGCCGTAGACTGCCCGTTCCTCCTAGTCATTCCACATTGACCGACTCCCCACTCCTGTGTGGCCGATTGTAAATGATTCATCAACAAAGATAAGATAACGTAATGAATATAAATCGGGTTTACGGACATTTAGACAACAGTTACATTCATCGCTGTGTACTAACAACTCGGCTCAAACAACACGTTATGCAGTATCTGTGTGTCTTCAATTAGAGCTTCATTGACTGATTTGCAGGACATGCCAAACATCTAGTCGCAACTTGACGTTTTGAAAGTGAATTATTAAAGGCATTTCTTAAGACTTATGGTGCCTATACCAAGAGAAGGGTTCAGCCTTCTCATTAAGTTGGGTCGTGCCATAGTGAAGATCGTTGACACGACAGAAGGTCCGGAGGAAGATTCAACGACTGACTGCCCAGAAGATAAACAAATGAAACTGATCGCTTATTGGGAAAGCGATCAAGCAAAATTCGGTGAAAATGACCGTCCTTACGTTGATCCCTACGAAAAGGACGTCGCCTTAAACAGGATACCGGATGTAACCGAAAAACCATTCCAAGAGTCTCACTACAGTTTGGATAAACTGGGACTGTATCATAACTTTATAGTTGATGGTAACGTACCTAATAATTTTTACACTTTAATACTTCATTTTCAAAATGTAATATTTCTTTATATTGAGAGACACACAGACTTATAACTGAATGGGTGCATTTTGTGTAGTGTTAAAATTAATATCTTCATACGGATCTCTATCATTCATAACCACACATTGTTTGGGAACCATAATCATGAAAGCAGAACACAGGTTAATTAAAAGAAAATAAACAGTGAATTTTGATCTTTCATATAACAAAATGCATGTCATCATTACATTTATTTAAATAGGATGGAATCGCTAATGTCTATGTTCAAAAGGAACAATACCTACTGTTAACGATCGCTGTACCGGAGTTGTTATTATCATTCATTATTTTGTAATGAATGGGATTTTCAATGCAATTCGTTCTCAATAGTCTATTGTCATACATTTTAGTTACATCTCTTTTTCCGGTCCTATCGTATCCATTAAAAATGACGTCAAACAAACGCTGATCATAATCTTATCATTATATTATACAAAATACAATTGAATAGAAATAGGTTAAGATATTTTAGTTAAGACTACTATGAGTTGGCACGTCTCATTGACGGCAGCTGCAAATAGAATTTAGTTTAGTATGCACGGCAATGTCGTGCATCATTATTTAGTTATTTTTCACATATTTGACGTAACTGTGTAAAAACAGGAAATATGCGACTATCATGTAATTGTGTCTGTTTCTTTCTTATCCAAACAAACGTACCTACTAATGCACTCTTGTGACTGAACTTTTTATTGATAGTTTTCATGTACACTCCAATAAAACAATTCTCAATGGAGAAATTATATGTATTGTCCAATTAATACCAATAACGCGTTCATCTGCTGTAACATCCTGCCTTTCTTTTTTTGTGTATAACCGCTATTGCCACGGTGGAGGTTTTTACCCTATGTTAAATAACAAGACGTTATGAATTACTTCGATGTTCTTTGATCACATGCTAAGTGACAATTGTGAATATTTACCGTATCCCATGAAGCGTTTCCATTTTATTCATTTGCACGGTAGTAAAAATTATAAAAGCAAAGAAGAGATGGGACAGCACATTGTTTTTTTTATATATGAATTACAGGTTTTTAAGTACTATAATCATGTAATCAAAGAACGTCTTTATCAAATAAAGCCGCTTATCAATCATAACGTGATTTTGCTTATTATCTTCAGCTGTGCCGGAAACGCCTAAAACAAGTACTGGAATCTCTAACAACGGACGCGACGCCGGCGTCGTTGCAGGCATCGTTGTTGCTGTCATCTCGGGAGTTATTATCCTAGCGGCATTGGTAAGTTTATTTGATTAGTAGAGACGTAACAAACAGGCCTGCCTATTTTGACGGTGTTAGAGTCTTAAGCGCTTCGCAAACGTCGACACTTTTGTGTCTTGTGTCAGATACAAGTTACCGATGAATATTTGATTTCTATAGAACCAGTATGAAATCATTCAACTCCCTGCGCATACGTAAACATTCGTTGTGTCTAGTTGCTTCCACTTAACACTATATATATTTTATATATATATATATATATATATATATATTTCATAGCTTGTATCTGACACAAGACACAAAAGTGTCCACGTTTGCGCAGCGCCTTATGTAGAAGGC
>DWKW01002879.1:0-10546 GCA_018250115.1 Doberes anticus
ACTGCGCGTTAACCACAGCGCCATACGGGTCGTGAATCTTCGGCCATATGAATTTAGTACCAGTTAGATCACGACATGTTTTGGTGTTGGTCGGTGGCGGAACGGTTTATTGAGCGTCGGCGTCGTCTGAATCGAAACAAGCGATGTTTCTCGCTTGTGATTCCATGTGCCGTATCGGTAACGATCATGTTTACTGTGACACTAAAATGTATTGAACAGCGCTTTCCATTACTGACGCATTACAAAAATAGTAGTAGAAGAAGGTAGGGGCTCGCCTGCGGTGGTACTACCGCTGCACTATTTCTGTCGTCAAGCAGTAGCGTGAGTGCTGCTGTGTTTCGGTTCGAAGGCTGTTAGGCAGAACACATAGAACAGGAGGTAATCCAACTTAGGCCTCAAGAGTAGCATCGCATCCACGTACGACGTCAAATAAGCCTTGGACTTTTTTGATGTTGATTTGTTCACTTGACAGCATTCTCCATAGCTGCTATTATTGGTATTATATTTTTTCACCTTTGCAATGCTTTGAAATGCAAATTTACTGCGATATTCAATGAAAAAAAAATTATGATTTTCTTCGACACTTTTACATGCTTTACGCATTCCCAATCGTAAGACGCGAATAAAATCTCAAGTCAATTCAAACTTTCTGGAAGTTTTGAAGGAAAATTAGAACGGAATTCGGTAAAGGCGTGAAGTAGGGGTCGAGTTCGTGAAGTTATTTGATAGGTAAAAACTTCGCAGAGTACCTACTTGTTATTTAATTAATTATTTATTCCTTAAATCCAGGCTTATATTAACATAATCGGTGAGTTCAATTTAAGGATTTCACTTAGAGATTTTTCAATTATTTAAAATTTGATTTGAGAGGTACTACTTAATAAAAACAACCTTCTCTCTCTTCTCACAACCAAAAGTGTAAGAATTTTTTGACATTGTACATTTAACTAGTACGGATAACCAAATATGCTAATTAATAAGTTATACATCAAATAAACATCGTACCTACTCATAAATTTAAAACATTAGGTTCTTAATATCGCCTACAAAATTTCCTTAATAATATGTCAATTTATACAATAACTAAACAAATGTCATATGTGTATATTAATATAACAAAATGAGCTGGTAATTGTCACCACGTCCATTTCACAGAAGCGAAGGCGTTGTCCAACAATATCGTCTTCCATTCATTCGCAAAAAATCACAACGAAGCGTGTTCAAGAGAGCATTGAGCGCGGTGAATTCACGGTATGAGAGATCTCGAACGTGCTACTGTGGGATACCTCGGCACAGCAATCAGCTTGTGCTTCCCGTTCCGAGGATAATCGTTAGGAGCAAAGAGCTTACACATTATAAATAAATAAATAACGTTTCACACTCATAGCCCCACAGTACACCTGTGTCGTGGGTGCCATGGACACACACAGAAACAAGCACACAAACACCCAGACTAGGTACGGAAATCTAAATTCATCATTCAAATTTCTGCACCACTGGGAATCGAACCCAGGACCCTCCAAACGGCAGACCGCACGTTGACCATGGCGCCATACGGGTCGTCAAAAGAACTTTTGCGTAAGTGCGTGTTTAAGTTTCTGCTGAAACCACTTAACATCAGGTCGTCCTTTCAGTGATATTCTAGCCCGAAGCACAGAATTCTAGCACGCGCCTCTAATTTTTCAGTTACAAGATGAAGCTTACCTCCACAATGTTCTCAAAATGTTAAAGTCTTATATGTACAAATCTAAAATCGGATTCATACTATTTCATATGCACCTGCATGTTTGTGAGTTCGCGAGGAACCTTTCCTCGCGATGTTTTAATTCATTTTTTTATAGTACGCTCATGATTTATAAACAATTATAAAATTGCGATAAATTAGAGGTTGATTTGAACTCCGACCAACCAGAACGAGATTCTTTATCACTAGGTTATATACCTCGCTATATACCTGCAAAATGTGTTCACACACTAAACTTTTATCATCTCTACTTAATCTAAACTGTCGTTAGGATAGCTATCCTAGTAGCTACTAGATACTACTTAAACTTAGGTTTTTATCAATCGATGATATAAAAGTCAGTTCGGTTAAATATATCTGAAATTTGTTAGCAAACCTAGAAATAGGAAAGACAATCGGCTAAATGTCTAATCTAATCTGGTCCGGAGCTACTAAATCTAAGCTGACCGCTAAGCCTAAATATAGCCCATTCAGCTTTATTCAGCAGATGAACTTAGTTGACCTTAGATGACCTTAGGATTTTACCGTAGAATTAAATTCTATAAATACACACTTATTTCTTAACATGTACATTTTATGACAGGAGTCTGATGTCGCCATACTTGGTTAGCGAGGACTATGGCCTAAGCCTTTCAAAATCAAAACCATTTACTGTCACAAGTATTGGTAGACACAAAGCTGTTTTACCTCCAGCTGCGGTGAGTCTGGATTCGAATACCGGTACGCACCTTAAATTTTTATTTGGACATTAGCACATAAAGTTTTAGAATTTAATCATAACTCGCACTAACGGAACGAAGGGAGTAAAGAAAAACATCGTGAGTAAAGCTGCACGCCTAATAGTTTTCCAAAATATTCTCAAAGGCAATTGAACTACGTCAATCCACACTTCGCCAGCGTGGTGGACTATGTCCTTATAGCCTCTCATCCTTGAGTGAAGACCCGTGCTCGGCAGTGGGACAATAATGGATTATTTATACATGAAGATGATGACAAAGATTTGAAATAAATATAAGATCGCCGTATTTCACCCCTTTCAGGTTTACAAATATTTAAATGTACATATCTTCTCTAAAAAAGTAATGAGTTAATGACAAAGAGTGTTTTGACTGACCCGAACGCGAGAAGCCAGACTAAGCTTAAGGCTTAAGGACTTACACGGAACTCGTCCATAATGTAGTCACTACAGCTGTAAACGAAAAATATGCACGGTGTTGCCACAGCCGTATTTATTTAAAAGTTTCAACAAAATACTGATGATTATTTCAAACAATGATACATTATAACATATAAGGCAATAAGGCTAGTGTCACCGTCTAACATAATAAGCTAACAGCTAACATAGCGGTCCGGTGTCAGGTCAAATTTTTCGCACTACGTAACTTCGTATTGACAAACGAATTGTCACTTTCTTTTCGTTGGAGGAACCATCGCACCATATTTATGTCATAAAGCAGCAGTGTGACCATTGTTGTGTTTCGGTTTGATTGAAGGGTGTTGGTTGGGAGTCGTTAGACAGAATAGACTGGACAGGATGCATTTCTATATTAAGTAGTCCTCAAAACTAACAATAATAACATATGTGATGAAACAAGCCTGAGAGTTCTTTGTAATATTCTACTACCAATCCTTCTGATTTCTGATAGCGGACCCGTACCCTTTAACAGATTTTTGATGACTTTTAAAAATATGAAAGGTAAAAATGAAATTATTATCCTACAACATAATACTCGTCCTTCGAACATCTTTAAACATAATATTACCCTCGTAATGGGAATAAAAAACTGTCAACTCATTCAAGTTTGATAATTATATTTTATTTACATCGCTTAATATTTAATTAAACATTGCAGTAAATTTAAACGATCAAAGGCATTTTGAAGCTTCGCATCTATTTGAGCAAGCAACCGATCCAGATTAATTACTCGAAACTCGTTTATCTTAAGCTGTTAATTAATTTTGGTACATCTTTCAGTGGACCCCTTGTGGGTTTCATAGCCCGGATATTTGTACTAAATAGCCACAACATGCCAAAATACAAAAATATTACTGTATTAGAAAATGTGACGTAAATCTTGTGTCTTTGATCTTATGTAATTTCCGTATAGAGAATTCATTTTCTGAAATCATTACCAAACCACGCAGGCTACATTATGCCAGTTCAGTCTAGTCAATTATATTCATTATAGATTGATGATAAGTTTAACCGCAATAGAATACGTACAGCATTAAAACAGTGAAAGCCTAGTAAGTGAGTGATAGCTTGCGCCATTCTTGTGCAAGGTAAGGTAAGGTAATAAGCTAAGGTAATAAGACCTTATTATAGCGACATTACAGTTGAACTATTGTCTCACAAAAAAACGTTTCGAGAATATCGGGATAAAAAGTATCCGATATGTTAATCCAGGGTGGTTTTTTTTTTTAATAGATTATGTCCTTCCCCAGAGTTTAAACTATCTCCAAATAAAACTTAATGACAATGGGCCGAACGTTCCGGTCGTTAAAGCGTAACTTCATTCAATAGGTATTACAACCCGCACTTAATCCCATTAGTTGATTTAAAAAAAAGTGGTGTACGTTCTTTCTTAATCTTAAAGGCTTAAATCTATCTCCGTATTAAATTTTATGACAATCAGCAGTCCGGTTTGGCCGTGAAAACGTAACAGACAAACAGACAGACATATTTATTTTTATTTTATTTATTTATTGAAACCATAAAAAGTTAACAGTTTAAAAGTTACTTTGGCATTTATAATATTAATATAGATATTCGTGTTTCGATTTAAATTGTTAGTCAGTACCACATTGTTGCTCCACCTTTATCTTGCATGTGAATAATAAATTATCTCGTAACTTTTGCTCTCTCATCACAATAATTTCAAAAATAATTTAAATATCTATTGTTACTATTCAATAAAGATTTAATTACACGAAATTAAGTTTCGTCCGCCTCTGACGATAGTTGTCAGTGGTTATACATAGTTAACTAAAAATATTCTTGGCAAAATGAAAGAATGGTTCGCCAAAACCGTACATTAACATGAAGACTGTTAAATGGGTTTCAACTTGACCTTTAAGTGAAACATACGTGACGTATGACATGATGCCTATTACGAAACAGGTAAGTTCACCATAAAATACGCTGTTTTCAATGTAAAATATACACAATTTAATAGATACTCGTATGGTTTATTTTTTTATCCTTAGCCTTTGTCATCATCAACAACAGACTACTGTCCCAACGTTGAGCGCTTCTCCACCACGCTGGCCATATTTGCGTAGGTGGACTATAAGTTATTTTAAGAACATTATAGAAAACTCACAGATATGCATGTTTCATCACGACGTTCGCCTTCATAAGCAGGTGATAATTAGTAGAACAGTAATAGTATATTGCTTAGAAGATATGTAGATAGTATACTGCTTCGGCCTCCCACTCCGGGATTCGAAACTCAGCATAAAATTTCTGTATTTTCGAACTTTTTAGTACCAACAAAATTCCATGAGATATTCGCTAATGCTGAACGTTTATAATCCGGATGCCGACAAAGTTGCTCTATAAAAATATTATGATTGATCAGTTTCTAGTTAGGACTAGTTAGTTCAACTTAGTTGTTAAAGCCACTAACTTACCTCTGTAACTTCAACGCACTTGAATCTTTAACAGCACTTTTATGAGGTTTCAATTCACTTTTAACACCCTTTAAGTTATTCATATAAATACACTGCTTTTAGTCCTTACAACAAAGCTGCAACAACAAGTTTTGATATTCAAGTCTCTCGAATTTAATTCAACATTGTTCACAAAATTAATAACATGACATTTTCATTAAAGTTCACTCGTCTACTAAACACATATTATTTGGCTATATATCATAAATATACTTAAAATAGGTACATAGTTTATTAACCATATTTTATGACGGCACAAAATCCACGAATCATATTTCCCGTTCGATCATTTTGGCTGCCTGAAGCTTACGGCTTAAGCCAACAAGTTTTTCGCGGGAAAACTCGGATGTCGTCACGGCGATGGGCAGTGACGCGACAGCCGCGCGTTCTTGAAACATACTAGCGCGCGGCGAAGTGGGTCCGCTCGCGTTCGTCTAGTGCGCCGAGAGATGCGCAACGATCGTATGCGTTATTATATTATATTATTTTAATCATTTGTAATAAAATGTTGAATATGAAAATTTTAAATTAAGTAATCAAGCAATAATCAAATTGGTTTGTTTATTGTGAAGTACAGTTGCAAAGAAGGGAGGCGAATTGAACTTACATAAAATAAAGATTTAAGTATATAATAAATAAATATAAATATATGTATTATATGAAAAAGTTTCAAATTTCAGTTTGTCATTAACTAAACTAAACTGTGTAACTAAAATACCCTTAGTATTGGCACTACCACTTCTGAAACCAGACTAACATTCGGAGGGTACAAGATTCCCGAGTGCGATTCCCAGCGAGGTAGAAAAAATGATTTATTATCTTGTTTCTGTGTGTGTACATGGCACCCGCGACACAGGGGTCTCGAGTCAATCCTCGTGGGGCTGAGTTTGTAGCACTAAAAAAAATCTATCTACCACCATCAGTGTAATATTTACAGAGCGCATCTTTTTCTCATATTAGATACAAAACTTATACCTATTTATTTTGCAATGCACCTCGATGATCCGTCGTCATTTTATATTTTCAACCAAATTGTTTATATTTAATATTTATTTTTACAAAACCATTAAAACGAAATTCAATCACGAACTTAACCTTCGTCTTTAGGAACAAATTCGAAGAACAATTTTCTATCATAGCGTCTTATAATAATATAGCTAATTAGTTTAGAACTGAGACGAGTTTCAACAAAGAGATAAGAGCTTACTCAAACCGATGGCAGTCTTCGAGGCATGACATTTCCAATTTAAGTCAAATAATAGTTTCGGGGGAAAACGTGTTTATCGACGAAAGATAATTTGGAAAATGAAACTTAAATTATGTAGTATAATTATACTGAACTCCCTTCATATGGGCTAATAAACTAATTACCAAGACGAAGAAGCAAATATTTATTTATTGATTTAAGCTTTATTGAACAAAAATTTTGTTATACAAAATTCGAGCTTAATACTAAATAATTTTTTTTAGAAGTAGATGCAGAACAGAGACAAGCGAGACAAGAACTACTATTTCCGTGGACAGTTTTGGTATCATACAACAATAATGTGCTTACTTATTTGTGTGAAATCCTTTGTGTTTCAGTGTAGGCCTGTCTTGCCTACCACAACCGGTATACTGGAATACAAAGGCAAAGGTAAACACGTGGTATAGACTTCACATATTTCTAATGATTACGGAATGATCGTGCTACATTTACAATCCTTTTTTGCTTTGTCATTAAAGGTAGGTATAGTTCATTCCAATGTGAAAAAATACGGAAATAAGAAGTTTCAGCTTTCAAGAGATTACAATTGCGGAAATATCGAACTTTTAAAGTCATAAGTGAGGGATAGCCTTAATTTAGCCTAGAAGTTAAGAATCTCCCGATCTGGTGGGTCCAGGATCAAAACCGGCAAGTACATGAAATTTTTCGAAATTAAGCGCATATAAGAATTTATAACCACTTGCTTTAACGCTGAAGGAAAAAGGAACTGTTTACTCTGAGATTTCTCCACAACGTTCTCAAAGGCATGTAAAGGATTGGTGGACTGTGGCCTAAAACCATCGGATCTCCGAGAGGAGAACCGTGCCCAGCAGTGGGACAATAATGGGTTGATGACGACAAATTTTAAAGAAAGAAAATACACAAAATGAAATAAAAAAATTTTTAATGTCATTTACAGTCGAAAGCGTAAGACATTTCGAAGAGAAAAATGTTAATTCTCTGATTTTCACGTTTATTTGTTACAGCATCCTTCAGATTTCTCGGTGAATAAAAGGGTCATTAAGGTCAGATATCGTTGCCTCTATCGGAGCTTTGATAAATCAAACAATAAGACGGTATTGTTTTTTTCCAACGTTTATTATTGAAAAATGTTTGTTTGTTTCTTGCCATTTGTTTGCCAAAGAACTCGTCGGTGACATTTATAACGTTTCACACTCATAGTCACAGTACGATTTAACCTATGTCGTAGGTGCCATAGGTACACTTAGAAACAAGCAAATAAACAACCCAGACCAGATTTCTGCCCCGCTGAGAATCGAACCCAGGACTCTCCGAACGGTAAACCGCACGTTGACCACGGCGTCATACGGGTCGTCACAGTTGTGAAGCTAAATAGAAGGTTTTTGAGTTAACGGTAATTTCTAACAACTGTTTCTTTCTCAAAGAGTATTAAAACGATTTGTACGATTCTCACATTCGTAAGGAACGTTAAAACGTTAATTATCATCATCATTGTCATCAACTGATGTTAAGTGGCCACTGCAGCCATTGATATGAGGCCGATATAGACTTATCCACTAGCTTTTTTTATTTTATTTTTTTTTATTTTTTTATTTTTTTGATGCAGGTTTCCTCACGAAGTTTGCCTTCACCATTAGAAATATCTCTGAAAAAGTGCAGGCCTAGATTCAAACCTCGACCAAATAGGATATAGTCGAAATTCTTAACCACTAAGCTGTCACTGCAATTCTATTAGCTAGCTAGCTATTAGGCTATCAGTTTTATACAAAAGTTATACGACTACAAATAATGAAATTGCGTGATTTTTAGGCATACAAGAAATTATTATGAAAGCAACGTTAGCTTATAGAGTAGACGAGTATATTATAGTAGTAGTATACGAGTGCGTAGGAGAATACGAAACACGTTCCTTTCACTCGCAATACTCTTTATTATTACTAAACGAAACGAACAACGAAAAAAAAACCTTATTTTCTTTATTGACAATTTTTTATTTGTGAAGTATTGAGAACTTAGAATGACAGCTTTATAAACTATGCTTCCGTTTTAACCCCTTTTCATTTCGAAGATGAGTAGGTCGAGTAGTAATGTCGTAGGAAGAAAGGACTTCGGACCTATTTGAGATTAGATGGGGGAAGTGGGTCATTGGTGATAGTGACCACTAAACATCAGGCGGCCTGCATACTCTTTTCCTTAGCTTTGCTAGTCCAGTGTACTGTGTCTACCTAACCAAATCCTTCAAACCGAAATACAGTAGTGCTTACCATCGTCAAATAATCAGATAATTAGTCCATGGAGATGTTGTTTTATGTGCCATGCTTTATCGCGTTCCGTCAATAATTTTGTAGTGGTGGGCTATATAGTATATTTCATACCGGTATCTACCAAAAATATTACGCTGCATTCTTTATCGGCAACAAATATTTCATTTCCCGTTCTACTACCCTCGTAACCCAAATCTTTACTATGGTGTACTCCCCTACTTAGGGGAGCATAGTCGCCTTATCGGAAAGTTCCAAGAGCTTGGTGTGTATGGGACGTTTTTATGAATATTTTCCTTGTCTAAGGTAGTTGTTGTGCGAGCCGTTTGAATGAAATGCCACTTTAGAAAATAATAAAAGAGTAAACCTACATTATCGTTAAGATCTTTATCGGGCGCCATTTGGTAACAGGTAACAATTTTTTACTTTTATTTTCTATCAAAACCACTCTTTTAAATAGTAGCTTACATTTTGTTTTATTATTGTAACTGGTCTAACCTGATTTACGTGTACACACGTACACGTATTTCATTTCATTCATTGAAGAGATTGAAAATTTAATCGCTATCAACTACCTAAAGGTTTAAAGATAAGATTTTTTTGTCTGTTTGATAGCCAATTATGCAAAAAATAATAAACTGATTTCAATGGGAATTTCTGAGTTTTAATGAATATCGTTAAATTTAATTACCTACCTCTATATGTGTGAACAAGATCGGTAGGTGTGAACCAGAAATGCAAGTTGACTGGTATGTAGTATGTATCAACTCAAAAGGTTTTTATCGCTCATATGCGGCGACAGGGCCGCGGGCGGATGTGGAGTCAATAATATTTTTATAGAAATACGAGAATTTGTAAGATATTTGTAATGCTGTGTCGCATATGCAAGGATATATGAAAATAAGTTTGTGACGACAGAAAGACTACGTCCTGGAATTAAACGGCTCCCTCGGGGTTTAACTTTTCTTAACTTTTTATGAATCAATAGTAATAAATAATTTACTAATTATCAGTGTTATCCTCGCCCTCCTGTTAAATTTTCAAATATTCCAACATTCCAACATTAGGAGGCATTCCAACTTTGTCCTCATCAGCAATGAGCAACGCATCCACATACGACCTCAGATGGGTCTTTCATCCTAGTTGAAGTTTGATGCGGCGGGCTGTAGTGAACACTTAACATCAGGTGGTCTGCAAGCTCGTTTGCTATTCTATTGACATAAAATAAAAATAAAATTGTCCGGTGCAACACTTTACTTCTGAGGAGTAGTTATGCATCATCATTCATTATCATTGGCCCATTATTGTCCCACTACTGGGCACAGGTCTCCTCTCAGCGATGACGGTTTAGACCAGAGTTCCCCAAATTTTTTTGTGTCGTAGACCCCTTGCCATGTTTTTCCGTGTTGGGTATACCCCCTACTTACCTGATAATGATTTCCTGTAAATTTCTAACTGTAGTGAAGTTTAGTGTTAAAAACTTAAAGTAACAACACATGTTAATTTATACCCAGGTTTTTACAAGTTCAAAATGTATTGCAACCACGAAGCGAAAACCAACATGCTACAACTTACACAATTTTATAAACATATATAATATTTTTTTTACTTCATAGGTACTTTTATAAATAATGTATATGT
>DWKW01002880.1:0-10545 GCA_018250115.1 Doberes anticus
AATTTGTCATGAACCTTGTTTACTGTTCGGATCGCTCTACTGAGTGGTGCTTTGGCTAGTAGCTTTGTCCTGGCCGATGGCACCGCCAGCAACGGCGGACGTCGTCTTCGCCACACATATCGATCCGGCACGCATATATGAAATTAAAATCCTTTAGAAGTATGTGACATGTACCTACCTATCCTTTTTTACAAATGTGTAGCAAACGTGATGCTCGTGAATGCTCGCATATACAACTTTCACATATACATTAAAGTAGAACCCAAATCTCCTCTGGGTTTATAAGTAAGTAAATAGCTATTACTGTGAGTCGTTCTCCTGAAACTTTATGTCAAAAACAGCACCATGTATGCCGCCGTGAATTAACCTTCACCATAAAACTATCACCATTTAAATCTTCTTAGGATTAAGAAGAGCATTGGGCCCATAGTGTATATTATAATATAACCCAACCAGTCCGAAAACAAACTTACCTACTCCGAGCGATTAACGAAATAAAATCTGCTACTCTAGTTTATTGTTGAAATGTGTATTTTAAAAAAAAAATGCTTGTAACAAATAATTTAACAAAAACAAGCCTTACTTTTATTTAATCATTTAAATAAAAGTAACTACTAAAGTCTTACTTAACTTAAAAAGTATTACTTAACGGTTCATCGAAACATTGAATTCGGTTCCCAAATAAAAACGTCAATGGGAGACGTCAAATTCACGTTGCCAATGTTGTCAAGTAGTCATAGTCAGTGTCACTTATGTCAAACTATGTCAATGGTTCACGATTTCATTCACATTGTGCAATTATTCTTGTGATTTTCTTACTGGATGTTTCTTACATTACCTATGAAATTGAATAATTGAAATCTCCTAATCGTTATAAAGTCGTCAATACGTAAAACGTGGAATTATATTGAGATGCGGCTAGTTGATTTGTCTAAACTTGTGGAGCTGCAACATGAGCCCACAAAAATTCGAAATATCTGTATTGTGGCCCACGTGGATCATGGGAAAACAACATTGGCGGATTCCTTGATATCCAGTAATGGTATTATATCACAAAGAATGTCGGGTAAGCTTCGTTATATGGACAGTAGGCCGGATGAACAAGAGCGCGGTATTACTATGAAAAGCAGCAGTATTTCTCTTTACCACACTATAGATAAGCAGGAATACCTCGTAAACCTCATAGATTCACCCGGACATATTGATTTCTCGAGCGAAGTTTCAACTGCGGTTAGATTGTGTGATGGTGCCATTGTTGTGGTAAGTAAACAAGACATCATAGTGTGAGTTTAATTTTAAAAGATAAAATGTGTAATGCTGTACCATAGATATATATGATAGATGGTGATAAACAGAAACTGGGCAACTTAATGTTTACAATAGTTCTTCATGGGAATAATACAATACATAATATGAGATTTACCAACGAAGCCATTTATGGCACTGTTGTCCACTGAAAGTTATCTTCTGTGTTCTAGCATAAATTCAGCATGTATGCATTTGTGTTCATAATCTTTTCACAATTTCATGTTGTGAAATTAAGCTATATCTTCTACTGTTATCCATGCAGCAGTTTTTTTTTTAAATCAGAAATTCATATTGGAAATTAGTTTTAGGTTCTTTGTATATGTTAATGTCGGCTGCAGGCATAAACAACCCACTGACGTTGATGTGCCTCGAGCTTCATGAGCTCAGGCCTTAGCTCCCAAAATAATAATAATACGTTAATTAGATCCATGCAAATTTAGTTATTTTTAAAGAAACAATAGCTCATCTATTATGCAAAGTTTAATAATTCCAAACATAGTTCTTTTTAGATAATTTATTGTCTTATTTTGGAACTACTTAACATTTGACATTATCCCAGTACACTCAAATTCTTATAACACCTCTTTCATATCATCATTTTATATTTAAATTTCTATATAATATGAATAATGACTTAGAACTAGCTTTGTGTCACATATTAAAGCACTTATTGAATTTATAGGTAGATGTAGTAGAAGGTGTGTGCCCACAAACAAGGTTAGCATTAAAACAAGCATATTCAGAAAGTATCAAAGCTGTTTTAGTTCTTAATAAGATTGACAGATTGATACTGGAGATGAAAATGACAGCACTAGATGCATATTTGCACATGACACAAGTGTTGGAACAAGTGAATGCTGTTATGGGAGAGCTGTTCACATCAGAAGTTTTGGAAAATGAAGAGACTTTGATTGATAAACAAGTATGTCAAAAAATTGTTGAAACCAAATCAAATACAAATCAATACAAATAAATGTAACTGAGCAACTTAACAGACGGTGAAAAAGTCATAGCTCTCATCATCAATTTAATCTCATCAATTTAAAAGCCAAATATTCTGAACCCACTCAACACATGGGTGTGCTTAACATACCATAGTATTATATATTTTTTTGTTATAAGAGGCTAATTGATGTTAAGTGGTCGCAGCAGCCTGTGTACGTCCACATCTTACCTCAGGTTAGAATACCTGTTGTCCAATGCATTCTGCCTAACTATATCCTTCAAACGGAAACACAGTACTGCTCACACTGCTGTTTTACAACAGAAATAGGTACAGTGGTTGTGCCATAGGCAAGTCTTCAAAATTTGTCTCTACCACCATATTGTAACACCAGTAACAGTTTAGTATCAATTTGCAAGCAATTGAGTCCTATAGCATATTATAAACATGCCATCTAGAGAGTTTTATAATAGTCAATTGATATAGTTAAGTTATAATTATAGTTATAGTTAATATAGATATAGTTAAGTTATAATATAATAAGATATTATTAAGTTAAGTAAAACTTCAATATTAATAAATTTTAATAATATTGTTGATATAATGTAATTGTGAAGAAAAGCCCTTCTTTGGTGAAATTTATATGCAGATACTTTAAATGTATTCTTATAAGAAGATATTTTCTTCTATAACCCTTTGATTTTAACTCCTTATCTTCACTTTGTAGGAACAAAAACCACAAGCAAAAGAAGAAAATAGTTATTACGATTGGACATCTGCTTTAGAAGATGCTGATGACTCTAATCTATATTTCTCTCCAGAGCAGGGAAATGTGGTATTTGCTAGTGCTATCGATGGGTGGGGTTTTACTACTCATACATTTGCTAAACTATTTTCTGATAAACTTGGTATGTGTAGTTTTATAATTGATCTACTTACTATTTGAAGTATCCACTTTTTTTTATTAGTAATTTATCTTTGTTAAGGTGTTAAAGAAGAATTACTCAGAAAAGTATTATGGGGTGACTTCTATTTAAATGCAAAAGCAAAAAGGTTTATGAAAGGTGCACAAGAGAAAGCAAAGAAACCACTTTTTGTGCAAGTGGTACTTGATAATTTGTGGAATGTTTATGAAACAATTGTTTCAAGAAACGAAAAAGACAAAGTGCCTGCTATATGTGAAAAGTTAGGGATAAAACTCACAACACGAGACTTGAGGCATACTGATAGTAGGATTCAATTACAGTCACTTATGATGCAGTGGCTTCCATTATCTAACACAGTGTTAAACATGGTATGCACCAAACTTCCATCACCAAAAGAAATACCCGAAGAAAAAGTAGAGAAACTCATGTGTTCTCGTATTCGAGACTTTGAGTCATATCACCAAGATACTATAAAACTTAAGAATGACTTTTTGGCCTGTGATAGTAGTGATGAAAGACCTTTAATAGTTTTTATATCTAAAATGTTTAGTGTGGATAAGAATAATCTGCCAGAGAACAAACCTAAGGCATTGACTGTTGAAGAAATGGCTTTAAGGAGAGAACGAGCAAGGCAATTACGTGAAGGCTTAAAACAAAGTAAAGTTGATTCAGATACAACTCTAATGAATGAGAAGGCAGAACAAATGACTGATACTGAAAAGAGTGCTCAAGATGAAATTGAGAAGGAAGACAAAGAGCAACCTGCATTTATAGCTTTTGCTAGAGTATTCAGTGGAAAACTTAAAAAGGGTACCAGATTATATGTTCTGGGCCCCAAACATGACCCGTCCAAAGTACTTAGTATAAAAGACTTTAACATTGATCCCAATAAAAAATTAAAAGATCTACATAGTGATGAACACATCATGTGTGCAGAGTGAGTGCCACTTTGTAAGTTGTTTTATGTACTAATTGTATATCTGATTTATTAAATAATGTTTGTTATCTTTCAGGGTTAAGTCATTATATATTTTGATGGGCAGAGAATTAGAAGATATAGATGAAGCAGTTGCTGGTAACATTATTGGTAAGTAAGATTCTGCTTTGTATGATTTTAAATATAGTAGTGTATGCTATACATATTGAAGTTTCAAGTGATTCCTCAAGGTTTGTGATGATCCTCTGATTTGCCTTAAGTTGGTGCTCAGTCGTAACAAAGTAAGATAAAGACTGCAGGGCAGCATTAAACATCTAAATAAAAAAAAAATCTTTTACTGCACAATTTTATACAGTTTTATATAATTATTTTTAAAATTTGTAACTAATTTTTACATTTTGCAGGCATAGGTGGTTTAGAAGATCACATATTGAAAACAGCAACACTAAGCAGTACCATAGCTTGTCCAGCTTTTAGTGAAATTCAGTATGCAGCAGTTCCTATTCTAAGAGTGGCTTTAGAACCCACATATCCCTCGCAACTGCCACAGTTAGTAAAAGGTAAGAAGAAAATTATATTTTCCTTTACTTTTATATTACACTTTGCATAATGCATATTTCTGAAACAATATGCTTCATTCTGCCTCCATCTTATATTTGATTATTAACTCAATAATTGAACTGAAATGTTTTCTCATAGGCCTTAAACTACTTAACCAATCAGACTCATGCGTGCAAGTTTTACTGCAAGAAACAGGGGAACACGTTCTTGTTACTGCAGGAGAAGTTCATCTTCAGCGATGTCTAGAAGATTTGAAGTTAGTATCTTTAGTCTAGACTACTATTTCCAGTACTAATTTAATCCTTCACTGTAAGAAAGTATTTTACAATAGAGATTGTGTTATAAATACTAAAACGTGTTTGTTGGTTTGACCTTCATTTACATTGTAATCGACGTATTTTTTGCAAAGCGACATACAAATTTTTGTCTATGAAAAATAGATTTACCTGTTGAAATTAAAATTAGTCAAAATTTCTAATACCTGAACACATTTAAATTCCTGCTGTAATAAATGTCAAGAATAATTTAATTCTAAAAGAATTCAGAGATTTTTATTAGCGGGCTTTTTATTGAATGAATATTTATTGAATGATGTTCCGGAAGTGCTGATGAAATACATCATATATATACATTTATATACACATCTCTCTGATATGCATTTGGGAGATCATTTAAAATTAATCTGTTCTTTGATTACTCAAGTGCAGCGATAATGTTGCGGGCGGTAGTATTAGACGAGTTAAATTCTATTTTGTTCAATTTAAGTATATAAGTTACTTAATCTCAAAAAACATAATATGAGTTTCAATTGGTTCAATTGGTTAAAGTTTAGATGTTTGAGGATGTGTTAAATAGTAAAAAAAATTGCAAATATAGTGTAATGAACTAAATGCTTTTCTTTCTAGAAATATTTATGCAAAGATTCCAATATCAGTATCGGAACCAATAGTTCCATTCCGAGAAACAATAGTAGAACCACCTAAACTTGATATGGCAAATGAAGAAATTGATGCTCAGAATGTTGATAAAGCAAAGGAAACAGAACAAGACCCAATAATAACGATACAAAGTAATAACAAACAAAGTAGAATTAAAATTAGAGCCAGACCCCTACCAAGAGAAGTAACTGATCTTCTAGAAAAATCTGCTGATTTACTGAAAGCTATATCACAATATATAAAAAGTTTACAGAACATTTCTAAACTTGACAATTTAGATAAGGAACTTGAGAAATTAAGCCTGGATAACAAGTATCAGCTTTCTGAAAGAATGCTTAAATTAATAGAGGCTTTCAAACATGATTTGCAAAGCATTTGTTCCAAAGAAGGTCCAGAATGGAAGGATCTGGCAAGTCAAATATGGTCGGTAGGACCACGGAACTGCGGTCCAAACTTGTTGCTAAATCAAACAGCGGATTATACTACCAGATTTTTATATCATGAGAGGGAGCTAAAAGATGATCCAAGGTTTGAATACGAAAGCAGTTTTGTGAACGGATTTCAACTGGCGTCATTGGCTGGGCCATTATGTGAAGAACCAATGATGGGTGTCGCTTTTTGTATAGAAGAATGGACGCTAGATAAATTTGCGAGCGACGATAGTTCCAATACATTTGGACCTTTATCAGGTCAGATTTTGTTTGTTATACGCTTCATTTAATGTATTTGTAGTTCATGTAATTTAATGTAATGCTTAATTTATAACCGTTGTATTAGATTTTAATACTGTGGAAAATGATCGGTTTTTTTTTTGTATTTATTATAAAAGGATAGAGATATTTCGTAACAAATAATTTAGCAAAAAAATTTCCTTTCCCAAAAGGTCAAATAATGTCAGCGGTGAAAGAAGGCTGTAGAAAAGCATTCCAAGTCCAACCTCAACGTCTAATGGCTGCCATGTATTCTTGTGACATCGTCGTTGACCAGAAAGTGTTAGGTAAGTAAAACTATAAAAGGCTAAATCAATTATTGTCTACCAACTATTACTATGAAAACAACAAAAGGAAATTCTTCCTAAACAACATCGAAACTTTGACCGTAATATATAATATACATAGAATGCAATAAGTCTTACTTGTTGCAAATCGACTGATTGATGCGTATTATGGAGTTACTAACTTAATAGTTAATTGAATAAAACAAAAAATTAATTTCATACCATTTTAATCATTTTATAATTACAAATATTGTAATTATCGCTACTATTTACAATGCAATTGTCTTAGTTATATGGTTTTGTTATAAATACTGTATAATCTAGATCCTAAACACCTATAAATGCATCAAATTACACAAAAATCCACTGAACTCGTATCACATCGTTTTGTGTACATTTTATAATTAATTGATTTAATTATATTTCACTGTACCATTATAATAATTAATCACCAGTTTGTTGGTGGGGATCCTTGAAATTTTTTACTTCCTAATTTAATCAAAATTTTACATTACTTACGGCTATAGGCATGTTTATTTCTATTTTTCTGGCAAAATTAAATAATAATAAAAATACGCAGAGTACGTTAAGGGGTATACAGCTTACATAAATATGTGTACTGTGTATCTGAGTATAAATTATATTAAATACGCAAGAATTAAAACTTACATCTTACTATATATGTAGATTGTATCCAACTCTATTCTAGTAAATGCGTTGTAAATGCAACACTGTTAAATAAACATTATTTTGATGTAATTTTTTTTAAAACATCTATAAAATATGTTTTTTTATTAATAACGGTGTATTGTGGTGAAATTTGATTACTGTATCATTAATTAATACAGCATAGAATTTTGATTTCTGAATGGGCAATCTAATGAAAATTATTTTTTCATCGAATTTAGTATTTCTTAAGATTAGCGCCTTCATACAAACTCTCTAGAGGCCCTCGTTTGTCGCGTTCATATGTTTCTAGTTCTACAAACGCTAACGTTTTGGCGAAGCGATCTATGATTGGTGGGTATGGTAGTTGTCGTACGATCATGGACTGTAAATTTAAATTTTATTACGCTAGACATTATATTCTATTCCATAGCGTTAGATTGAATTATAAGATGTTGTGGCTAGGGGGGCAGCAATGTTATAGTTACATAAACATTTAGTATCTACAGCATACCTACAGTCCGTATTTATCTAACGTTGTTTGCTGAGTACATTGTTATGCGTACATTGCAACTCATATAGTAAAAGCTTGGCCGTCCTTCCCGCAGCATAATATGTCTTTCAATTTCTTATAATTTTTTATGTCGATTCTCGTTGTTCATATTTTTTATCCATTGTAAGTGTTATTTTTCGTTCATTTTTCATCATGAGTTTTTAACAGGTAAGTAAAATAGTCCAAGCTAAACCCATTCACACGTAAGTTTAGTCCAAAAAACAGTGCAGGCTTGACTATTAATATATGGTACGAGGCGAAGCAATCGAAATTAAATACACCTTAACTTATAAAGTCTTCGTTGGATTCAAAGAGGCGGAATTCACTTACACGGTTACATGAGACCTTTATGAACCCAACATACTTTTACGTGCTACTTATATTTTTACTTTTAATTGATCCAATGTAATGATCGTGCCAATTCTTTTACTTTATACCATGGGAAAGGCGGGTATTCTTGTGTCATGCGCTTCGCTCGCGCTGCTCTCGACCGTCTATTGTAATAGTTGGTGTCTAGATAGCTATGAGACTGGTAGCGGTTGTACACAGGTTTGTCGCCGTAGGAATGAGGTTGAGAATAGTCCACTTTGTACGTGCTTGTGGTGCTCTGAACTCCGACGCCGCCGGTGTATCGGTTCGCGTTGTAACCTTTAAAAAAAACAGACTCTGTTACGTCCATAATACATACGTACATTCATATCATCATGGGCATGAAATAGTCACGACCATTACAATAGTTGACACAGATCCATCATGACCACTTATTCTCAGTACCCATCTACAGTACGTATAATAATAATTTTCAAAAATTGTGTTCGTTGTGTTAAATATTTAAATAGTACAAAAAAATGCAGTACTCCTATAAGCTGCTCTCGTGATAGCCAAACATTTGGACTGGGCATTCTGTATCATGCAATTTATAAGGTTCTTACGTACCCCACAAGTTCGTTTACGCCAATACAAGAAATACCTTTTAGCTCTTTACAATGTCGGTTGCCGCTAAAGGCTGTGCACTTCACACTATCACTCTCTTGGCGTTAGTAAAACCTAAACTCAAATATTTCGAGAAATCGTAGACTGTTCGGCTATTGCTCAAACACTTCAAATGGAGTGCACACATAGAAACTGCAACCACTTGAACATTGCAGAAAAATTCTCGACATTTATTTGACGATCGTATCGAATATCAGAACGTTAAATTACTTTTCTACTATCTATGAGTACTGCGTTCTTGTATTTTTTTCATGTGTTTACTTTAAGATTAAAATATGTATAATATCTTTCTATAAATTAACTTTTTTATTCTTCTTTTATTTATAGATCCTATTTCAATATGTTAATACTGAATTCCACTAATCTTGTAATTAGTTTTGCTGGTGCTCCTATTTCACCTTAACGACATTTCAAAGAGATTATGGAGTCCTATGTCGAAAGCTGGATAGCACGTGTTCAAATTAGTTTTCAGCAGCACATCCATGTATAACCTCAGATAGGACTTCACTTCTGTTTGAAGATGGATGTGGAGGTCCAGCCTGCATGCTCTTTTGCGAGTAGCAGGCTTAAAAAAAATGAAAGAAACATATTTTCCGACCGTATAATTTTATTGTCTATGGCTGAGTAGGTACTTACGCGTATTCACAAACGATTCTAGTCCTCCTTTTCTAATATTTTAGTTCATGATAATTTTTCGCAATACTAACCTGAATGGTAAACGGTGGTCGGCCGCACGCACATCATGCCGTACACTCGGATCCCGGGTACTGAAGCGTACGTGGGCTGATCGTGCGACATGGGGCCTTCTGAAAAACAACAAAGGAATATTTATAACAGAATTGAATCAAAATAATCCGATATGCCTTCTGATTGAATTCCTCGGCAATGTGGTTGTTGGACACTTGCCAAATTTTCTGATTCGACACGTTGTTGCTTAAAGGATTAAATATTTTGCACAGATAAAATCAGAATTTAAATTAATATCGAATGGAATTGTTTTATGTTATAAAATTTACAAACTATTATTATTAACTTTACGTGCTATTATGTAGAATTTTTGGAAAAACATTTTTGGACTTTGGTTCGTATTCTTACCTAAAATATGCGTATCAGGACACCTGCAAATGACCAAGTAGTGCGATTTGCCAGTTCTTATGTTCTGCAGCGCTAACAGAGACCAGTCTCTCGGGGCGCGGCACTCGCGCATCTCCGACACTGCTTCACAGGTCTTCACTAGTGTTACTGCTTTCTTTGCATACTGAAATAAGAAAGAGACATCACTGTGAGTAGAAGGACTGTGAAGATCGTATGGAAAACAGGAATCGATGACGAATCAGGAAATAAATGAGCAAGAAAACAAAACATGATTATATTTTGCGACTTAGAAAAATATATATCTATGATATTAATATTCCATCATTTGTATTAATCTTCTTCTTCTTCTTCTATATATATAAAAATGAATGTTTGTCTGTGTCATCGATGAACTCAAAAACTACTGGACCGATTATTAAGAAAATTGGTATATATGTGTTTTTCCACGGAGAAGGTTTGCATAATATGCTCATTGATGCCACTCGCCACCAGGTGGCGCTGCAGAGTAGCAACTTCTGCCCCGTTCAACCGATTGTCATGAAAATCAGTATGACCATGTATTTTTACACAGAGGAAACGAATATGACATGTTCATAGATGTAACTCGCCACCAGGTGGCGCTGCAGAG
>DWKW01002881.1:0-10543 GCA_018250115.1 Doberes anticus
CGCCGCTCCTCCGAAACGGGTGAACTAAACGCAAAGCAACAACAACGAGGAAAAACGATCATGGGGGTTAATCCACCCGCCACCACCCCCCGATGGTGAAATCGCGCACCGATTCCCCCCGCCACTCATGTCAGTGTTGCCCGCAGGCATGCGCCACTATATGGGGGCGCATCCAGTGAGCGGTGAGTAACTACCTGCCTTAATTTAGATTGTTTTATTAACTGAACGGCAGGTGTCCATAGTCCCAAAATCCCATTTATCCAATAGTTCTTGTTTACCTGGCGGGGACCATCCTCAGCTGTATAAAATTGTGCAATTGAAGATAGTATCTGCCACGTGTACCATATTTCACACATTAAAATGCCTCTACATGTTGGACCTGTGTCCCCATGCAAGCCTTGCATACGTCCGGTCGTCTAATAACGTCTTGGATTTGTGATTTAAATCTGTAATCCTATGTTCCGCTGCTTGTCCTCTCACACGAGACCTCTCCCTCTGGTCATTTGGGTAACTTTTTATTTAAAGGGTTGTTTTACTCTAAATATATTTAAGAATACTTACGGCATAAAAAAAATGCGTAATAGGTATTTTAAAATATGAATACTCTTACAGTTATACAACGATAAAACATTATAGAAAACGTAGAAGTTCAATTAATAATCATTATGGGGCGTACTTATAACGTAACATAACATTAAATAGTTATAGCAATTTAAGGTAAGCGGGCAAAAGGTAGAAAATAAATATCGTCAAAAAAATATTTTCATGAAGCAAATGAAATTCAGTAAAGGGTTTTTATTACTACGTTTTCACTTCTCTTCGCATAACCATAAACGGAACAACTTATTCGGACAGCTTACAAGAAATCAGCGAAGATTGTTACAATCCTCTATTTACCTATAGGTAAATTTATTTACGTGTTTGTATTTCGTAAAGTACTAGTAGGTATCTATCTAAAAAAAATTAAGTACAGATTATCTGTATAATAAAAACCACTTTTGGAAGGAGGGTTGCTGGAGTGCAGTTGCAGTGCAAATTAAATGCACCTATTTTTCGCCACAAATCAGCAGTGCCTGCGCTGCTATATGCCGATATAAAGGCGTGGTCGTTTTGGCAGTAAAATCAATTACGCTCGAGGCGTTCTAACTTAGTTCTCGGGGTACCAAGGCTAACTTCAGGCAAGGTACAAGTAGCAGTTTGCAGTTAAAATTGCCACCATACTATCACTTAAATAATGTTGGTATGCTTAACTGTCCATTAAACGGTTCCACTACCTTATTAGAAATGCGACTCGATGTGCAGGTTAATAAGAGAGAATAAACATACCTAATTGTGAAGTTGAATAGTTAAGTTCTCTATCTATTCGACATAATAATGTTGCTTTTTACCGATGGCAAGGATTTAAAGTAAGTTAAAATGTATTCTTTGATTTCCCTTATCATGTTAATTTCTTTCACCCTAAAACTGAATCTACTCGCAAGCTTTTTCAGTGCTTCAATAACGATCCTTTTTGACTAATAATGTTTAACATTTTTAACAGGGGAATAGAAAAACCCCAAGACATAAAATATATGAAATTGTTGCGATATTCCTTGAGAGTATTAACAGCATGGCCGGAAAGAGAGTTGGAAGAACAAGTGTCGAAGTATCACAAATACAAAAAGAGCTATACATTCTTTATCGAGGTGATATGTTTAATGCCGGGCATTCTGTATCTGAAAAACAATTTTAAAGAATTAACTTTTTTTGAGTTGGGACATACGTATATTACGGTATTTATGAATACAGTCGCTATCGTAAGTATGAAATAACAAAGTGTAAATTAAAATATATGTATGAAATAGTTGTAATATACATAATAGTTTTATTTTGATGTAAACTCATTGACTCTTTAATTTCAGTGTCGCCTGGTTCTGATATTTTTGAAAAAATACTCGGTCACAGTCGAATACTTTGTAAAAGTTATTCATTTATTTAACTACAAGGATAAATCCAGCTATGCAATGGAGGTAAAGTGAAATTCATTTTCATAAAGTAATAAAGTAAGTTTAATAAAAAAAAATTAGCAGAGCTAGTTTGCCTGGCCTGTTACTACCTAACTACCAAAGTATTTTTATGTATGTTCACAGACACATTTACTCGTTCACAAAATGTCTCACTTCTATACGATATATTTAAACGCCCTGATGGCTATTGGAATCCTAATGTTCAACGGTACACCGCTCTGCAATAATATTATTTCTGGAGCCTTCAGCAGCAATCGCCCACAAAATTTTACATTCGAACAAGCTATCTTCTACGCCCTTCCGTTCGATTTTCAACATAACTTTAACGGTTACATGGTTGTTTCTGTTTTCAATTGGTACATTTCATACATTTGTACGTCGTGTTTCTGCATATTCGATTTGTTATTGTCACTTATGGTGTTCCACACTTGGGGCCATCTGAGGATCCTTATTAATAACTTGGAAAACTTTCCAAGACCTAAACTTGAAGTAGGGTCAAACAAATATTATGCGATGTATTCCAGAAAAGAAATTGAAATTATCCATCAACTACTGCGCGAAAACATTGTTCATCACTGTTTAATAAAAGAGTAAGTACAGAAACGAAGCATAGTTTTGATTTTTAATTTTTTATTGATCCTTGAATGGAACTTCTACATAATATGCACATTAAATTTAATTGCAGTTTTATTGCGAAAATGTCCGACACGTTTGGACCGATACTGTTAATATACTTTGGTTTTCAACAAGCTACTGGATGCCTTCTACTACTTGAATGCTCACAAATGGTAAGTGAACATAGACGTATGTACATACATACGTACGTATCAAGCATAATTCTAATATACATTGACCGATCCAAATACATTATGTAATGATTTTACAGGATACAGATGCATTGGTGCGCTACGGGCCTATGACTCTAATATTTTTTCAACAGGTGGTTCAAATATCGATAGTTTTTGAGCTCCTAGGGTCGTTGGTAAGTATTAGAACGATCCTCTTTTTATCACTGTGATATTAGGCAATGTCATAATTCGAATCTGAATCGAATAGCAGGAATATGTGACGCGACGATCAAATCACAGTGATCGCATTAACTCAAAACCTACTATTTCTGATCAATGTGGAATTAAATAGATCGCATAATTTTCAAAAGTTGAATAGTTACTTTGCGTCTCAAACTCGTGCGAACGTTTCTCAATGAGGAAAGCGATTACAGTAAGATTTTGACGTTTGCATTGACTTTACAATCAAGAATTTAACTTATGTATTCGATGTAAAGTTAATTAATACTATTTTTTACAATTATAAATTGTAGGGTGAAAAATTATCGGACATGGCGTACAATGTTCCCTGGGAATGTATGGACAAGTCTAACAAGCAGATTCTGTATATATTTTTCACACAGTGTCAAAAATCAATGAATCTTAAAGCTATGGACATGGTTGGCGTTGGCGTGCAAACAATGACAATGGTATTTAAATTACGCATTAAATTTGCGCAACAAACATATTATTTCAATAATCAGATCCATTTTAAAATGTTTTATTTTTTTTCGATTGCTTCTACATTATAATGTTAGAAATTATTTCGTCCAGTCTGATAAGCATAATAATAATGCATAAGTATGGCTTAAAGCTAGTTTGATAGCGGTAGTCTTATGTCAAAGTCTATTTCTTCCGTAAAGCAGCAGAACTCACACTCCTGCATTTTGCTTTAAAGACTGTGGTTAGGAGACTGTTACAACCATTTTTTATATAATGCATACCTACTTTATATATAATATACAAAGTTCTTGGATAGTGCCGAAATCTACTGATTACTGATTACAACGTGTATACTCCATACGTTGGTTGAATTTTGTAAAAAAAAACCGTAGCCTATGTTCTTCACAGGCTTCAAACTATAGCTATATTAAATTTCATACGTACAGAGTTATATTCGCAATTATAATATTAGTATGGAATTCAGCTTTGGTTCTGTTTAGGTGTGCATAACTCGAAAAGCCGTGTATGGTTTGACTTCAATTTTTTATGCAACGTTGCATTTTTATCCGAGTGTTTTAATGTACTTTTCATCCCAAATGGGATTATGGGAACATAAGAACGGAAAATTCGGAGCGTTTCGAGGGGTATGAATAAAAAACGATTATTACTGAAAAAATACTGTATGTATTTTTCTTAAATTATACATTTTACTATTTTCACTCTATTATACTCATTCTTATTATTATGCTCTAAATGTGGAACACTTATGATTCAATAACAAAGATTCCACTCACGGTCGTCACGGGTAATCAGCTCCTGTCAACATTTTACTTCTTTGCTTTTATCTGTGAAGTGATTTGATATCTATTTAAAAAAAAAAAAAAAAAAATCCCTAGGTAATCATTGAGACTGAGCCACAGCAAAGCTTGGCCAGATTTAGCTGGTAAAATAAAAATTAATTAGCCTTAAATACTAAACCACTACTACTACTACAACTACTACAGGACTATATACCTGATATAATGAGATTTATTTTCAGGTTATCAAGACTTCTTTCTCTTATTTCATTATGCTACGGACATTTGCAGATTTAGTATGAACGGACAAACGGAAGAATCTATAAGATACTTATAAATCTTCGCTACTAATGTATTATCAGAACTTTAATGATTTTTGCACATACAATTATGAAAATTTACAAATTTAACTTGCTTGATTTTATTTTACTTGCTAATAAATAGTATGAGATATAATAACCATCTTTTGAAATTAGATCCATTAAATATTAGATACTAAATGAGTTGATAAATATCAAACCCCAGTATGTCCATAAGCAAAAATGTACTTTTTTGTATCAAAATATTTAAAATTAAAAACTACACATTCTGAAATCTTACAATTCCAAATGTGTCCACTTATTTACTGTTAAAATCACATGTAAAATCTGCGTTTTTTTTCAAATTTCATTAAATCCATAGAGGCATTTGCAACAAAAACGAATAGGTCCAAACCGTCCAATCAAATCAGTCCGTTCGGCCATCATGGCGGCCATTACTTATGGCATTAATGACTGATTCGGTGTAGCTCTGTAATTTAAACTAATTTTAATTCGTTTATATTAGTGAAAATGGACACAAAGATAAAAAATGTTGAACCTGATAAAGCCAGGAAAAGAAGTAACATAAAGACGCAGCAAAAGAGAGCAGAGAAAAAGCGAAAACTGTAAGTCAAACTTAGATAATACTTATTATATTCTACCGTTTTTTAAACAACTTGCAGGGCTGCCACAACATTTTACAATTTTAAATGACTACCTACATAATATTTGTTGTCCTTTTTATAATTTACTTGGATTGTTGTCAATTTTTTATCTTCTTTTTCAGATATTCGGCTGCTGGTTTACCTAAAAAATCAATATGCAAACATAACTCCAAATCTTGGAAATGTATGTTGCTTACTAATCAGGACCTCTTCTATTTTCATAAAAGACTGTATGAAAATAATTCTAAGACTGAACAAGATAATTATATAATTAAGCACTTTCTCGTCACTAAAGTTACACGTTTTCGGCCAAGGGTAGTAAAAATCCTAGGGCATTTAATGTAAAATTTTATATACCAAAGTATTAACTAAGGAACTTATCCCTGTGCGCAAAAAAACTTTTTTGCTGGCGTCACGTAAAGAAAATAGAGGAGACAGAAAGCAGTTTTCTTTCGCCTCTAGAAGAGAAGCCGTTGAAAAATTTATAAAAAGTTTTACTCCTTTAGAGAGCCACTATTGCAGAGATCAGATAAAAGTTCGTCAATACAACTTGAACAAATCAAAACAATCCAGACTTGAACATTAAAAAAATGTTTGAAATGTACGAGGATCAGGCTTCGCCGGGATTCGGTGTTAAACAGGGTTTTTTTCGAAAAATATTCAACACCAGATTTAATATTGGATTCGGTAGCCCAAAAACGGTTGTCTGTTCAACCTGTCTTCAACTGACCGAAAAGATAAAAGTAGAGACTTCACAAATTAGGAAACAAGAACTCATAACACAGCACAGAATTCACAAACTGAGAGCTCGACAGTTTTATAAAATGTTAAAAGAAGAAATTTCTGGTCTACTTATAATTTCATTTGATTCCTCTGCCTAAAATGCCAGATCAATATACATACTACTCAAAACAACTATATTTATATAATTTTACAGTTGTTATCGGTAATTCACGCGCATCCATGAGTACCACTAATATTCTTGCGTATGTTTGGACTGAAGATGAGGCAGCTAAAGGTTCCAATGAGATCTGTTCAGCACTATATCATTGCATGAATTCATTAGATCTGACTGGAATTAACAAAATAAGGCTAGTGTCTGACGGCTGTGGTGGCCAAAATAAAAATTCTATGATTATATGCATGATCATGAATTGGCTTCTAGAAAATGTCACTAATATCAAGCAAGTTAAAATTATATTTCCAGTAACAGGACACTCGTTTTTACCGGCCGACAGAGCGCTCGCCTTCAATGAAAGAATAATAAAGAAAAGAGAGAATATAATTAAACCAAGCGATTATGAGAATATTATTGGTGAACACGCAACTATTCATAAACTGGCAACGGATACCTGTAACAATACCTGTATACGACAGGAAAGACAAAAGCAAAGAATTTCTCAAAAATACTCAAAGTTGGCATTTCCAAATTAGTAAGTGCAAAAGAATTTTATTTCTAAAAGTGAACCGTAATGCAGTTCATGTTCGCGGTGAAGTTTCCTATAGAAATGATATTTGCAATACCAAATCATTGTCCAAGCGCGGAAAACAATTAAACGAATTAAGTTTAATTATTATACCAGTCGGAGTTACTGTTAAAGCTGCCAAGTTGAAAGACGTTAAAAATCTTTTGACAAAACATGGAGATGAATGGCAAGATAACGAAGACCTATCTTACTATAAAAACATTTTTACTAGGCTCGATAGTAATACAATGAGCAATGATTCAGAAAATGAAAGTGTTGTAGATCCTGGTGACATAGAAAATGAAGGAATTACTGATTTTATTTAACAAAGCTTTTGTTACTAAATACTTTTGAGACTGATTTATTGTGATTTAAGATTAAATACCTGATTAAACTTTTGACAAAAACTAGTTAACATTTTTATTTTTCGTCGCTTATCATTTGGCACTATTGCGTCCTAACGTAATGCCTATCTTACTATAAATTTCCAATAAGGTTTAGGTAGCAACCCTAAGCCATGGCGCCATTACAATTACAATTTTAATCAAATTGTAATATGTCCGATCATGATTTTTTATCAAAGACTAATATGTCCATAGTTTTAGTTCAGACCCCGATATGTCCAAACCAGTTTAACGATTTTGATAAGGTTTAAGCCTAAATCATTTTGTTTCGTTGTAGTCGTTGATAACCTTTGCCAATTTAAGCTAACCTAAACTTTTAAAGTCTACGAATTAACGTCGTCAGCCTATGCAAACAAATAATTTAGTCTACCGCCTTTTCACTTATCAAGAACATAACATAAGGACATAAGGATATTCATGAACTCAAATAGAAGACTTCTTACCATCAGATGAAGACGTTGGCGATCCGGAATTCGTTCCCACGGCTACACTATTCTCCAAATCTGGTAGTGATGACATTGAAAGCTCTAGTTCAGAAGATGAAGATAACGTTAGAGGTGGAGAATTGCTAGAACGTGGAAGAGGACACGGAAGAGGGCGTGGAAGAGTTCGGGGCAGAGGCCATACTGGAATGACAAATAAGTATAAGCGAAGTCTCTTCTACTAGCTATTCAGGTAATTGGAGTGTTGCAGAGTTGCCTGCATATCTTGTAAATGACACGGAATGACACGGTAGATTATTTTAGACAATCAATAGATGAAAAATTAATTGATCTCATAGTAACAAGTACAAATCAGACGGCAGTAGAAAAATCGGGGCGAAGTTTGTACCTAACTTCCGATGAATTGTATATCTACTTGGGCATAACGCTTTTGATGTCAGCCATCAACTACCCAAACTTAAGGATGTATTGCAAAAAAAAGTGGAGAGTGGCAGTTATTGCGGAGAATATGTCTCGAAATTGATTTTTATTACTAAGAAACTCCTTGAAAATAGTTTTTGACAATGATGGTTTACCAGAAACAAAAACTGAAGACAAATTGTGGAAAATTCGCCCCCTAATGGATCGCATACAGGTGGGGTTCCGAAGCCAAGATCGTTTACTGGGTCATGCGGAATCAAACAGTATTGTCCTAGTAAGCATAATCCGGTCGGTTTAAGGGCTTTCGTTTTAGCTAATCCAAATGGTACTGTTTGTGATTTGCACATATATCAAGGACAAACCGAATATTAAAAATCTGACTATTCAGAAGACAATTGATTAATATTACTTTCTGGTGTTTGTATGCTTGTAGTGTCTACACAGAAAACTCTTTTAATTAGCCCAATTTCTGAGCACGTAAGTTTACCTAATACAGTTGGAGAATTCACATTCGCGATTATAAAATTAATTTGTTTTGACATATAGAGGTCATTAAATTGGAATTTACACTCTTAAGTTTTGTTGACCCAGTACCTCTAGAGTATTACCAGTACATGACTTAATTTTACATCAGTTTTAGACAATAAATTTTTAATATTAAGTAAGTCATAAACACTTTTTGACATAATATTGACATCACTGCCTGTATCAACAATACAATTTATTTGTGAATTATTTATGTATAAAATAATTGTCCATTCACCTGACTTGGATGACTGAATATGACCTATAAATAATTCATCTTCTGACTACCTGTTGCATATTACCTTCTGACTGTACATATTTCACAGACTTTGACTGAATTGACCGACTACATACTTCAAAATGACCAGCTTTGCCACATTTTTTGCACTTTACACCTAATGCACTTTACACTTATAACGATGCACCTGACCACACCTTGTACAAACTTCCTGTCTTGACTGCTGACTATATTGACCGACATTCCTTAAGTTAGACTTTGGTCTTGAGCGTGGCTGACTTGTATTATGCAAGACTGAACTTTGTTCTGCTGACAATTCATCCGTTTGATGTCTGGAAACCAGCATGGCCTTTGCCATCCCTACGGCCTTATGATACAGCTTATCTTCAAGCAATAATTTTTCTCTGATATATGTATGTAGTTGTATTTTTGTTGCACGTTACATATAAACATTATTTTGACTAGGCGTTCCTGCAGCTGTCCTAGCTCACACTTTTGTGACCTTAATTTTCTTCTTCTTTGTCGTGACACTCTTGTCAGAGTGGTCGTGGTCGTCATGTTGTAACTGGTATTTGGGGATGTTATTTGGCTCACAAGCATTTGCCACTTATGCATATTTGTGTATCTGTTATATGA
Source organism: Doberes anticus (assembly GCA_018250115.1). Classification (NCBI taxonomy): domain Eukaryota; kingdom Metazoa; phylum Arthropoda; class Insecta; order Lepidoptera; family Hesperiidae; genus Doberes; species Doberes anticus. The sequence continues at coordinate 9,390 of DWKW01002881.1, forward strand.
TTGACGCTATACCCTATCCAGGCAAATGCACTCAGACCAATGACTTACTTGGGAAATTCTACGTAAAAGAACTTAGAAAAACTGTCTATGGAAGCAACAGAAATGTAACATGTGATTACTGGTTTACCTCAGTTCCGTTAGCTAAAAACTTGCTCAAACAGCCGTACAAATTGATTTTGGGCGGCACGATTAGATCTAATAAACGGGAAATACCGGAAGAGATGAAAAACTTGCATGTCGAAACATCCATGTTCTGTTATGATGGACCACTGACGTTAGTGTCACACAAACCCAAACCGAGCAAGATGGTGTACGTTCTATCATCGTGCGATGTAGAGGGGACGGTTCATTCGACAACGGGTAAACCAAATATGATTCATTTCTATAATGAAACGAAAGGTAGGTTCGAACATGTCGTGCAGTTGAAAAACTAACAGATGGGCCATGGCTATGTTCTACGGCGTGATGAATATGGCGTTTATAAACGCATATATTATTTACTGTGATAATGTCATATTAAAGAAAGAAAAACCGCTCGGACGAAGAGATTTCCTGAAAAAATTAAGCAACAGCCTATTGGTTCCATGGATGGAACCAAATGGCTACTTTGCCCAAGAAACTGAAAGAAAAAATTGTAAGCTTACTACCAAAAAGGCCTGCTGAACCATCGGAACATGGCGCAAAAATCCCGTTTGTGGAGAGCATATGTCAAACGCAATAATTCAAATTTTTATAAGTAGTTATATAAGGGGGAGCCGATCCGACGCGTCTCAGAGGTGAGGGATCTCGGAGTCCGTTTCACCGCTGACCTTAACTTTCGAGACCATATAGCCGAGGTATGCAAAAAAGCGTACAGGAACCTAGGCTTCATATTACGGCAATCGGGTACTTTTAACAATATTAGTGCACTACGGGCCTTATATGAGGCCTTGGTGAAGAGCCATTTGGAGTATAATTCGGTTATATGGTCTCCGAGTGAAGATAAGTATAAGAGTATTTTGGAACGGATCCAGAATAAGTTCATGCGGTTTTTGTTTTTGAGGTTGTATGGGGTATACCCGGGCTACCCGCTGCTGTACCCTACTCTGTTCGTTCTCGGCATGGTGGGGTATAATAAACTGGAAGTGAGGAGAGGGGTTTCACTTGCCCAATAC
>DWKW01002882.1:0-10543 GCA_018250115.1 Doberes anticus
CGTTTCACACTCATAGCCCCACATTAGGATTTAACCTGTGTCGTGGGTGCCATGGACACGCACAGAAACAAGCACACCCAGACCGGGTACAGAAATCTAAATTTGTCATTCAAATTTCTGCCCCGCTGGGAATCGAACCCAGGACCCTCCAAACGCAGACCGCGCGTTCACTACGGGGCCATATGGGACGTCGATAATAATAAATATTTATCGTCGATAAATATTTAATTATTTCATATTCAGCCTCCAGCTCCATTGGGTCCGGTTCGAATCCTCTAGTTTTTCACCTGGGATAATTATTACTTTATGATTATGTAATAAGATTGAAATGACTAATTAATTATGTTCGTTCACCTTTAACGAAATTCGATTGGTAAACCATTCATACAGTGAATTTAGCTTTAAAAGAATTACGGCAAAAGCACAACACAAGTAAAAACACTTATGTCCCATATTTACATAACTCTATCTCATGTAGAGTCTTAACAAATTATATCACATTTTCAGAAGTTTAAAGAAACTCATTAGACTCTACACTTCAGTACAGATCTGTAAACAGACGAACGCTTAGCTAATCCTGCAGCTGCTTGGTACTCATACCTAAAAGTTGTTTTACTCAATTTGTCAAAAACCATATTAAAACAAAATTCAAACACACTGTGAACCTGAAGTTAAACGACCGCGTCTACGTTCAAAGTGTTTCTTCGCGCTTTATTTTTTATAGAACTCTAATTGAATTCTAATTACTTAGTGCCTGCGCATAGGCACATAATGGCTTTCTTGGGCACCTGGCTAGGAAATAAATCAGCACGACAACTAAACATCAATAACGGCACTAATGTTCAATGCAAATTTAATTATACCTAATAAAGCGGTCGCAAACTTCGAGACGCAAAAAATATTCTCGTATGCTCAAATCCATAATCGACAAGGCTTGGTAAAACCAGCTCAGACTAAAGCCACATACAATATACTCATGTACAATAGATTTGAATTCTATTAATCGTGTTTCATAATTATTGAAAAAATGTGAAAACTTCATTTATAGAATTATGTCATTTGTTCAATCGGTTTTCATAATTTAACACGTTTTCATAATTTCATAAAATTGATACCCGAAGTGTGTATTTATATACATATATGTATATACATGGAGTACGTATATAGCTTTTTTGATTTATCGATAACTTGCAAATTCAGCAAGTATTTTCATCATCATCAACAACCCATTATTATCTGGGCACTCTACTGCTGGGCACAGGTCTTCTCTCAGAGATGATAGTGTTTAGGTCATAGTCCACCACGCCTCACCACCAAGTGGGGATTAACAGACTCCACATGCTTTTAAGATTTTGGAGAATTCGCAGGTTTCCTCACGTAATTTCCATCACCGTTAAAATTTAGAAACTATCAAAAAATTACAATTTCAAAATTTAGAGGTTCGAACTGGGATTTAAACCCTGACCCACCGGACGGGAGGTCGAGATTCTTAACCACTAGGCTATCACCCACGATTCGTCAGTTCCTAATAATCACACTTTATATTATGTACTAATATAATGAATGCCAAAGTTTTTTGATCCATCCATGGAAGGCTAGATGTTACTCAAATAAAGACATGTTCTTTACTCAATACATCGACAACTTCGAGGGTGAATGTATGTAAATTATAAAGTCACGAAATTATTTACCTGTTTCGTGTTCGAATTCAAGAGTTTAATTTTTAAAGTAGCATTTGAAAGTGAATTAGCCTGTCATCAAAAAAATCTTTGACATGTGTGTAAGGGTATTTTCGTAATGATAATAGAGATAAAACATTTGTGAAAAAATATAGATTTTTTAAAGTGAAATAAAGACGTCCAATGTGAGCTCTTACCGTAACCCCTAGAGTATAGCCCGCGTAATTGTGCACTTGCGAGCCTATAATCTCTTACGGCTCTCCGAACCTCTTTACATTTAACGACTTTAGCGCTAAACAAGTTAAAATACGCTACATTTATGCTCTACCAACATTAGAAAAACCGTTTACGTTAAAAAAATAACTCCGAACTTTAAACAGCAAGACTATCAATAGTTAACACAAATTCCACGTAATTTGTAAATTCATATTGTTAAATACAACAAACATTTGAAAAGCCTTGTTTCCGTTTAGCGTACCGGTAAAATTCTACCATTTCAACTTTACGCGCATTTTAATATTAGCAACGATGGTACAATAGTCGAACGTAACATCGTACATGCTTATTCCAATCTGTCGGTTACAGAACTGATACTTAAAATTTATGTTTTCTCACAAACGTCACAAATTATGTACCGTTGTTATTCATTTGTTTTACAGCAAAAAATAAGTAATATGTTGTATTTTATTTGAGTCATTGCTGCTCAAGATGTGTTTTACATCAGGTAGTAATGTGATAATAGCAGTCTTACGTCGAATTCTCGCATACGGCGGCATTACCGCCTATTTCTGTCGTGAAACAACAGTCTAAGCACTGTTGTGTTACGGTTTAAAAGGTGTCGTTAGACAGAATAGACTGGTCTTTCCAACTTAAGCCTCAGGAGTAACTAATCCTGGTACAACTTCTGTTAGGACTTCGGTACTATTTAATGTTGAGAAAATATAAATGCAAGCCAGACCACGCACTGTGAATTCATCCGCAGTTGGAATGTACGTTCACGGTTAAAATTCAAAGTCAATAATAAGTTTTATAATTTCCCTAAATTCGTATACCTAATTTAATTCTTCATACACGTTATTTATTTTATTGGATGCAAAAATAATTTTGTAATTCCAATAACAGTATTAAGACCAGAATAGCATAAAGATTTTGTACGCAATTTTTAGTCTTATCACCGAGACAGCAGACTAATTTCTGCCAGACAAACTTTGGACGGAGGACAAAGTACAGAGAATTGCCAATGGAGGGAGCATTTTACGCATAATTTATACCAAAATACACAATATCACGCAGGCACAGATGTACGTTTACATAACATCATGCCGTTATAATTATTATCACATATATCACTAAATTAAGTTCACGGTATTTGTCAAAGGCACGTTATAAAATAATGTTATCTCTGCGGTGCTAAAAACAACACGACATATACGTATATGTGTATTTAGTCAGCCAATTTTTTTAAAAGGAGTTTGTACGTTCGATCACCTTACATTTTTCAGAAATCTCCACCGTAGTTCATTTAGTTTTTAAGTTAACCGTAAAGTTAAGGGCAAGACACTTTTTACGACTTTAGAAGCGCATATTTCACCAACTATTGACGTACACAAAAAAGTCGCACTAAATATCGTTATTATTTTTGAATACCTAACAAATGATGTTTATTGTAATTAATATACATTCAACTAAACTAAAAAAGCGTAATGTACGTATTTATGTCGCATACTTTCATCCTTATTTCTCATCAAAAGCTCTGGTAGTATAAAAGTCTTACCCAGATCTTACCTATTAGAGGTCGGGCAAAAGCGTGCGGAAGTCTGGGCCGACTAATTGGGCCTGTATCGGAGCTGCCCTGGTATCCTACAGATGCCAATGACATTATGTGATCTATACTGCCTTAATATTATTTTATCTCCAGTCCTAAAATGAAAATACAAAAGGTTTAAATGTTTGCTTCTTTTACATGGGTTTTAACGTGTGGTTGCTCTGCAACAGATACTGGTGTAGAGCTTTGACCCACTGCTGGGACAATAATGGTTACTGTTATTACCCATTATTATCCTACTACTGGGCACGGGTCTTCTCTCAGGGATTTTTATTATTATTAGCAGAATAGCAAACGAGCATGCAGGCGACCTGATGTTAAGTGGTCCCTGCAGCCCATGGACATCCACACCTGAGGTTGTGTGTGGATGTGTTGCTACTAGTGAGGAATACGTTGGAATGCCTCCCGCCCAGTGTCGTCTGCCTAACTACACCCTTCAAAGAGAAACACAGCAGTTCTCACACTGCTGCTTTACGGCAGAAATAGTGGTGCCGCCGCAGGCGAGCCTTTGACACAAGACTCTACCACCATCAAATTTTGATGTTGGGTGTGAATGTGTGTTAGCTGTAGTGGCCCCTTTATGTCCTGATATAAAGTATCAGGTATAAGGCTAATCGTTTGGACTACTAAATAAATTTACACATATTTGTGTTAAAATTATTTTAAAACTCGTAAAGAGTGCTCAGCCTCGCGGCTCAGTTACGGTAAGAGTGGAGCATAAAAGGATTGGGGCCAATAAGTCAAAAGAATTACCACCGAATCATCATCATCAAGCCATTATCGTCCCACTGCTGGGCACGGGTCTCAGAAATGAGAGAGCTTATGCCTTTCACATCTTCACATGCCTTTGAGAACGTTATGGAGAACTCTCAGGCATGCAGGTTTTCCCACGATGTTTTCCTTCACCGTAAGAGCGAGTGATAATTAATTAATAATACGCACATAATTTCTGAAACTTTGAAGCGACAATATTTCTAGAAATAGAGTTGCGTGCCGGGAAATGAACCTCGGCCCACCGTAGCGGGTTCGAGATGCTTAACGACAAGGCTATCACTAACCACTTACGGATATATTATTTAGCTAACTGTTATTCGTATTCTTATAACTAGTATTCGGATATATTTAGGTAACTAAATGCTTGTAAATTTTATCTGTACATGTGTCCTAACCGCGAACGCGTCCGCATTGATTGATTGGCTAATCGTGCACTTGTGTGAACAACCCTTTACGCGGTTGCGTATCGTTCCACATTGTGGTCGTCATCAACACTGTACTGACGCCTTAGTAAAAGTTTTGATAGTTTAAGAAATTCGAATTTCATATCATTCCATACGTCGACGACCCGTATGGCACAGTGTTGAACGTTGTGCCGTTCGTATCCTGGGCTCGATTCACAGCAAGACAGAAAATTTTATTGATGAATTTATTTTTCTGGTTCTGGGTGTATGTGTTTTTGTCTGTACGTCCATAGCAATCACGACACAGGATATCCTAGCATGTCAGTAGCCTATGAGTGTGAACCGTTATTTTATTATTATAATAACGGTTATGTATATATAAGTGTTTTTTCAAAGGCCGTTTACAAATACGAAAACGAGCAATGGAAACGACAAACTACTTGTTATAATGTTCATAATAGAAGTACAAAATTATATAATTATCATTAAAAATAAAAAAAAAGACAATAGCTTATAAGGGATTCTAAAAAAATAAACAAACGCGAGTAGTACTCGCTCTCTGAGGGTTCCGTACAAAACTTAATTATGAAAGTATATTAACGATAGAAATTCTGTACCTACTAAAATATTATCAAATATTCCTTGTTGTATTCAAGCCGAAATATTAAATTAATGCTACGAGTAACCAAAATGCCAGGTATTACCGAGTAACTAAGCGGTGGCGTTTCGCGAGTAATCTGTTCACGACGCGACTGATTGATCGGGTAATTGCGGTGCACGTGTGGGCGCGCCTTTATGCGTTGCCTGACGTTAAATATTTGAGAGTTATTTTGGATTACCAATTCGGTTAAAGTTTAAAAGCATTTTTAATATAAAAAATGTGTACTGCGGAGTGGGCGCAACACCTTGGGACTCTTCCAGCCCATTGTTTAAGAAATTGTGTATTTTACATTTATGATCTACGTGTACATTTATGAAGTAACTGTATCTGTACAAAATCCCTAGAACAAATTCGTGACAACAGATGTAGAGGTCCAAAAAAGGTTGTGGTGGAAGGCATGATGATAAATAACTAATCTGTTATGTAAGTACCCAGAAGTAAATATTGAAAAACTTAATAACTCTCCTCTAAGAAAATTCAAGCACTTATAATTTTACTGCTTGCTTCGAAATTGGTAGATTTTTTTTAAATGATCTTTTTCAATAAAGCAATAATAATAATTATATTTTCAATGTCTTAATTGTCTAAATATAAAGAAATATAACTATATACAGATATAACTTGTTTTAATATTTTGACATTATATTCTTAATAGCAATACATTCTTCCAAAGTCAGATTTTGTTAAAAACTTTGTTCAAACAGGTTTCCAATTGATATTTTCAGGGTTGTAGTGAGCTCCTGGATGTCGACGTGCAACCATAAATACGACCGATGTTGTCTGTGAGATGGAGTGTGGGCGCGGTGCTACTGCTGAAGACTAAATTGAAACGTCTTCTGTCTCAGAGTAGTAAAGCTAACTATACAGTTTAAACCGAAATACAGCATTGCAAGTACTGCGCCCATACTGCAAAATAAGTGCCATTGTTATTATTATTATTTTCAATCGGAATAGCAAACGAGCGGACATGTCACCTGATGTTAAGTGGTTACTGCAGCCCATGGACATCCACATCAAACCTAAACTAGGATGGAAGTCCTATCTGAGGTTATATGTGGATGCGTTGCTACTCCAGAGTACTAAGTTGGAATGCCTCCTGTCCAGTGTCTTTTGCCTGCACCTACACCCTTCAAACCGAAACGCAGCAGTTCTAACACTGCTGCTTCACGGCAGAAATAGGTGCAGCGGTGGAGCCTTCGACATAAGACTCTACCACCATCAAACCACCACCACACCACCGTAGTGCCACTTCAGCTAAGCGTCTACCATTAAAATGGGCTGCGTTTTTATTCGCCGCTTAAAATTAAAACTATTCAAGGACAAACAGCTAGAAGCTTATTTGTTATCTGCCAATGAATTCTTCTCGTCTCATTTTTTCGTTGAAAAACTGAAAATCAAAGTAAGCAGCAATAATTACTATTAATTTACCTTTGACATTTTTACACCTTAAATATATATTTATCTTTCACTTTAAATGTAACAGAATCTTTAACAAACTAACATAATATATTAGATTACACTTATAATACTTGTTTTCTATAATATCACTAATACTACTACAACGAAAGTTTGTTCAATAAAAGTTTAGTTTTTCTTGAAAAATTTAAATACAGCAACGTAATGAGGTATCAAATATGATTAATTACTGTATCATACGTTACAGTACAGCTGGGCACGGGTCTCCTTTCGAAGATAATAAGGATTTAGGCCATATCAAGCTTTAATATGACAAGCATCCACATTTGGAAAAAAGTTGAAAAGTTCCAATCGGGTCACAGATACTCGTAAGTCTGACGGCAGAATTTTATTATCTGCGTGATGTACTTTACTTATGAGAGAATATGCTGACCAAGTGCGTCAGCAGACTTCAGATGCCTTTGAGAACATTATGGAGAACTCTCAGGCATGAGGGTTTCCTCACGATCTTTTTGATGTTTTAATTTCTATTACGCACATAATTTCTTTCTTAACCACTTAATTATTAGGCTTAACCACTCAACCACTAAGCTATCAATCACTTTTGACGGATTAGTAATACAGTACAGGCTATAGTAGGTATATTTATATTTCCGTTACAAATAACCTTAAAACAGGTTTATACCCCCTAGTCCGTATCTCTCTCAATTCTGTTTGAATTGTTCTTATAAATAATTCAATCAACTACCACCGAGCAATCAACGCCGCGACTGATTGATCGGCTAATTGCGTGCACGTGTGAACGCGTCCTTATGCATCACAAACATGTGTCATTAATATTCCTAGTGTTGCCTATTTGCGAACGGAGTTGCTCGAATTGACTGACTGCTCTGTTGTTAATGTAAATTTTACTAACAGATTCACGGTTTAAATTAAAATATTTGCTAGCGTTCGGAGTAGCGACTCGCGTGTTATAGTAAATGATTTGTAAATTTGGGTAAAGGTAAAGGCCCGCTTTTGTACTAGTGATGTTACATTATGTAGATAGGCAGAAGACAATGGACAGGAGGTATTCCAAATTAGTCTTCAGGAATAGCTACGCACATTATTTATTTTTTAGAATAGCAAACGAGCATACATGCCACCTGATGTTAAGTGTTTACTGCAACCTATGGACATCCACATCTGAGGTTGTATGTGGATCTTTAGCTACTCCTAAGGACTAAGTTGAAATGTCTTCTAAGTTCTCGCACTGCTACTTTATGGTAGAAATAGGTGGTAGAAGTGGCTCCGGTGGTGCCGCCGCAGGCGAGCCTTTGACCCAAGACTCTACCATCATGCAGATGCACCAGGCACATGCAGGCCACCTGGTCTCTGCAATCCAGGGCCATTCACATCCTACCTCAACTAGGTCCGAAGCCAAAGCTTCGTTCAGCTAAGCTAGTTAAGTCACTGATAGCCGTGGTCGTATGTGGATGCATTGCTGTCATTGGAGACTAGGTTACAATGCCTCCTGTCCAATGTATTTGCTAAACCACACCCTTCAAACGAAAACACAGCAGGGCTCACAATGCTGCTTTACGGTAGAAATAGGTGCAGGCGAGTCTTTGAAATAAGACTACCATCAAACCAAAAAAATCTGTATATGTTGAATTCATAGTGACCTTTTTTTTAAAGTGTTATAGCTGTGATAGCGTAGTGGTTATAAATTGGCTACCCACTCTGCTCTAATGTTTCAAGCCTGTATCTATTAGAAACTTGGTTCGCGGTGAAGGAAAACATCGTATGGAGACCAGCATGCTTGAAATTCCTTTGTATTGTTTTAAGGTAAATTTGGTCCGTACCGTACGTTCATCCCACTTGGCCAACGTTCTGTAGTGTGGCCTAAATTCTTTTCATATCTCAGATGTGACCCGTGCCCAGTGGTGGAACAAATATGGGTTGATGATGAAGATACGTCATGCTATGTTTTTGCATATGTATGTTGTATTATATATGAAGACATTCATATACCATATGGACCAACGTGGAACGAGTATTGAATTCCTAGTTTGTATCGCCGCGGGGCTCGTCGGCCGTCGAAATAATTTCCCAAATGACGTTTAGTCGGAAAACGGCGGAAGCACCCGTAATTGCCCTCTCGCGTTATAAATTGGCTGAGTGTGTAACCGGCAGTGGGAAGGGCTGGGCTCCTACTATTGTCTCAAAACGTATATCGGTTCGAGTTCGACTACAGGTGGTAATAATAAAATAATAACAATGAATGAATGAAGTGAAATGAAATGAATAAATTAATGAATGAAAAACATTATCTTGAAGCGTTCCACTATTCTTGGGAAATCTTAACAATATGTTTCAGATCCCGTTTTAGAAACGCCATCTAGTTCACGCCAGGAATACAGGGAATATGGTGGAGGAAAAATACTGTAAATTATAGCCATGGGGGTGGACTTTAATAGGACATTTCCTAGCCCTATTAAGGCAGGTGGCCATTGTCGCAATAGCCCATTGGCCTGCCCTGAATGACAAAATGGCTAAGAAAACTATCTAAATTAAGGCAGTGGGTCACTCGCTACTCACTGAATGGGTCCCCATAGAGTAGGTCTTGAGAGGTGTGGCAACGTGTGGCAACCACCGCGCGAGAATGAACCCTTGTGAGCGGTTTTGCTCGTTGCCATCCTAAATCTTTTTTACCTCTAGCAGCTCTAGCGTCTCCACTCTGGCCGGTCGACTAGGTCAAGCCGGAAGCGGCGGCTTTTTCCTCTCGCTGGTGTCACTAGTCACCAACGACTCGCCACAAGCTGCCCTGCAGATTTAGTATTGTCAATATTATATCCATCGAGAACTAATAGTAACTAGGAAATTCGGCAAATGAGGTTTGTCGCGCATTGCCCCGCCCCGCGGCCGCGACACCGGTGTTTTCACAGGAATGTACGCGGTACATCTCTGAGGTCGGCTCACCCCCGGATGTGACTACGTAGGTATTAGGCAATCTGTGTGGGTATGTTAAGGGGCTGCGTGCAATGTACGAAAATATACCGTTCAAAATTTCTTGGTTCGTTTTACTCTTAGATACAGATATCTCTTACGATAAGATGGCCAGAATATAAATACATAAGTATACTCTGCGTTCTACATTATTATAGCATGATAGCTGTACTTAAATTTCTTGAAAAATTCCAAATAAAATAAAATAAACTCAGTTTAGCCTGACTAACTTTAACCACTGAACCGAAATACAACCCAGTAAGAGGTACCTGCTTCTTCTTAATGGCATACATTACTATACCTCGGAAAATTCTAGCACAAATACTAAATTGGAATACAGGGAGTTCCAGATTAGTCCTGTTCTATATATTAGTATTGGTTGAACCACTCTTTCAAAACCGAAACACGACACACAGAGACATTACAATACCACAGATAGTTCCACACAATCAATCATCTCTTAATTAAGTTCAGATTGATGCTTTCTAACAATAATACAATTGGATATACATAATCTATCGGCCTATAGAGAGCTTCACTAAATCAAAAAATTCAGAGGTGCGTTGTGTATTTGAACTAGGATCACGTAACTTTTTTTTAAAGATTATCGTGTCGTTAAAGAAATATTTTTTTTTTATATTAAGATTTGGTGGTAGAGTCTTATGTCAAAGACTCGCCTGCGGCGGTACCACCGCTACACCTATTTCTGCCGTAAAGCCGCAGTGTGAGAACTGCTGTGTTTCGGTTTGAAGGGTGTGGTTAGGCAGAGGACACCGGACAAGAGGCATTCCAACTT
>DWKW01002883.1:0-10543 GCA_018250115.1 Doberes anticus
GATAGAATACATTACACAGTATTTTATATTCTCGGTCTCCTCTTTGTGCGATGCTTCGTCTACTAAGCATTGTCCATATGTATGCGACTTGTGTATTTAATATAATTTGTATTTAAATACATATTTATTAACATTTAACTCAATAAATCTCATTCATTTCAATGTGAGTAATGTAATAAAAAATAGAAAAAAAATTTTTTTTTTTTTTGCAATGCGGTTTGTTTTTAGTAGTGCACATTGTAAGTTTCACTTCTACAGTGCGTGAATGTCACGCCCATTTTTTTTTATATAGACCAGACTTCGCATGCGACGTTATCGTGAATGCGAGTAATAAGAAAACAGAACTCCCTAGTAAGAGTTTTGATATATCAAATGTATATTAATATGTTGTTTTCTCAAGTATCGTTTTCAAATACGAAATCGTGCAACGGATACGAGCAATTTTAATTCTAGACGTTTTCTCTAGGGGCGCTGTTGACAAATAGGCGCAATAATGTTGCCGCCACCCCGCCATCAAATGTATAGAAGTTAAATATGTTTCAAGTAGTTATTCGGAAAATTGTATAATCCATAATGGCTTAAGCGTTGCATAAAACAGTAAGATTATTCTGTGTTTACAAGTCATTTAAACATTTTTTAAAAAAAATTATAATAAAGACGGATTCTAATTCTAAGTCCTTACAAGCTAAGGACGTCCACATTCAACCTCAAATGGGTCCGAAGTTCTATTTGAAATCGCATGTGAATACGTTGATACCCATAGGGCCTTAGTTGAATTTCTCCTTTTTAATTTTAATTTACTTTAGTCATATAATGTAACTCGTCCGTAGGCAGTTGAGATATGAAATTCGATATAACATGTCTGTAGCTATGTTTTATAGAAAAACATGACGATCTTCTTATCGTTAATCATAACCGTATGACATATTCATACTATAAAATATAAAGCAAGATAGTATAAAAGATCAATTTTCCCGTTACATCGGTTCCGTCTTCGATGAGATCACTGTCGTATGTCGATTCCGATACAAAACAATTCCGATCATTCGATCCGAACAATCTATCGGACCCGTCTTGATTAGCAGTCAATTAAATATTCCCATAACAACTCCAATAAAAGTATTCGGTGATTTCGAAGTATTTTGTTGTAATCAATTCTTGGCGGCGTTCGTTTGTGGAACAACAAAATGTTCGGTTTATTAGCGTACCGAATTTAGTGAGGTCGACCGACCGTTCACTGCCTACTGCTTGGGTTCGCTGGGCTTCACGAATCATCTTTCGGATTAGCAGTTCGTTTAACTCCGATATAGGATTAAGATAAGAATACGTTATCGTCGTCATGAAGCTGTATTTTCTCATTTCTGCGCATAGGTATTCGGAGATGAAAAGGTTTAGGTCATACCGACCACGCTGGTTATTCGCAACTTCGTGGACTTGACATACATTTGACAACATAATGAAGAAATTTCAGGTATGCAGGTTTCCTGAATATGTTTTACTTCCCTGTTAAAACAAGCGATATTGATTTTCTATTGCAAACCTTCGAAAGATAAGAGATGCATAATCGTCGTCGAGATTTTTAACTACTAAACTGCCACTGCTGTTTCTAAATAATAATAAATTAGTTTGTAATTACTAAGACAGTTATATATAACTGAAGAATGTGTGAGAATAATGAGTGAATCGCACTAAATAGCGCATAACTCGGATCCATTGATGCTGATTGTAATTTCTACATTTAATTTACTTTCCATAAATTTAGATAGTGGTAGAGTCTTATGTCAAAGGCTCGACGATGAGTTATCACTGATGCTCCTATTTCTGCTGTAAAGCAGCGGTGCGATGTCTGTTGTGTTTCGGTTGAACGGTGTGTTTCAGCACAATACAGTGGATGGTAGGCAATCTAAGTTAATCCTCAGGAGTAACAATACATCCACGGACGAACCCAAACAGGACTTTCGTTCTATTTATGAATGGGATGCAGTAACCAACATCAGAGGGCATGCTTGCCTGTTTACTAATCCGTTATTGTTAAAAATAGAAAAAGTATTTTAAATAAAACAAAACGTGTACTTTTTTATTTCTTTGTTTATACTGTGTTTATCTGTTATGTTATTTGATATTCGTCGATATTTACTGCCGCTACGAAACGACTACGCTATGTTGTAGGTCTTCGTAGACGCAAACTGTTTTTTTTCTAATTGTATTTCCAGGGGTCATTTGATGTTCCAATTTCAAGAGTCGATTGTTGTATTGTCACATCCTTGTAAAACATATATGTATATATAATTAATATGAACTTGGGCACAACATTTATCAATAAAGGTAATTTATAATTATCCAATAATATTCCCGTCTAAAAATTCTCAAAATTTTAAGATAAGAAAAATAAAACTTTATCAGTAACTAAAAGGTATTCGTCCTCTGTAAATATATTCCCTAAGATAGTGCATACCAAGCAACTAAAATTGGGCAAACCATTTATGTAGCACATAGCTACGTTAAGATCAGGTAAATTACGATCTCTGGGTTATAAATTCGCAGACATTTCAAATTTACAATTAGATTTTAAGTTTTGTAAAGCAAATAATATTTACACGGAACCCCACAGTATCACTGTTAGTAGTATCCTCGCCTCGGCGTGTCGAAAGGGCACCGCAGAAGCCGAAAGCCAGGTCAGTTTATAGTTTATAATTGCTTATGATTGCCGCCGGGTATCGTGACACGAAGAATCACTGACCGTTTAAAAATAAAATTAGGAGGTTATTCTAACCTCTTTAAGCCGCCGAAGAGCTTATAATCTAATAATATTTTAGGCCAAAGGCACTGGACAGGAGGCATTCCAACTTAGTCCTCTACACACAACCTCAGATAGGGGTTTCGTCCTTTGAGGTTTGTTGTGGATGTCCATGGACTGCAGATAACACTTAATATCAAGTGGCCTGCATGCTCGTTTGCTATTCCGTTTGAATTAAAAAATCATGGGTTTAAGACATATTTTGTACTCATTGCATGCATTGAAGAGTTTTTTTGTTTTATGGGCACGAAGGCCCATATTAAACTCCCATTTCAGAATATACGATGTTATGGAAATAGTTTATTAAAAAGGAACATTACATAAAATCCACATTAAAAAACACAAGCGAGCAATATAATAATTTAGGAGAGAGATAGGTCTGATGGCAACTGCAGTTGATAGGCGAGTGTGTTGATGGACGCGCGGCGCGCGGTAAGACAGGCGAGCGGGGAACAAACGAATCTCTTAAAGAATCTGTTCTATGTTCTTCAATTCTTCTTTTTACTCACCTTAGTTTTACTGCCGCCAATAGACCCCGGCCTTATAGATCCGGTCTCGTAGAACCTGGTGAGTATCTTGGAGACGCAACCATGGGAGACCAGCAGTTGTCTGCTAATGTCGCATGGCCTGACGCCCATGATTGCAAGCTCGACGATCCGTCTCCTGACCACGTCAGGCAGAGGACGGCCGTTCACAAACACACCGCCCAACTGATTGACACCGGCTTGACCTGCCAACAAATTAAAACGAAATCAGTCAAACAGTAGGACACCGAAATCAATTCGCTAATGATGATTATTTTGACCAAGATGTCAAGTATGTAGGTACACCGTCTGTGAACGAATAGGTATAAATAAATAAATAATAAAGGAATAAATAACGTTTCACACTCAGACCCACAGTAGGATTTAACCTGTGTCGCGGGTGCCATGGACACACAAAGAAACAAGCACACAAACACCCAGACCAGGTACAGAGATCTAAATTCATCATTCAAATTTCTGCTCTGCTGGGAATCGAACCCAGGACCCTCCATACGGGTCGTTCTACGTCCTAAATAAAGACCTAAGTATCCGAACCCTTATCTATATGCTGGATATTTTGACGATGCTACTTCTTGTCGAAGGTCCACCTTAGTAAGGTTCCGTTTAATTTTAAATATTATAAATATTAATACGTGAAGCAAAAACTTTGTAACCTTTTTTACGAAAATTACGCCGACGTATATGAAATTTGGCACAGTTAAAGTTTATATGGAGAAGGAGTGCAGAAGCTAATATTTTATAATAATGCATTAGTAATACAATAAATTAATACAAAAACGTTAAACACACTACCAGTGTCGCATAGAGATTGTCGCCAATGAATTTGAAATGTCAGATTGACCGAATGACAACTCGATTGTGAATTTTTGCGATTTCCAATGTTCATTTTTAATAGTCTGTGGGTGGGGTGTATGCGAAGGCAAAAAAATAGTTTATTTTATATTTTTATGAATTTCGACCGATTGGCGATCATTAGTGTCTATAATTCCTCATCTACATTTTCAATTTTTAGTTATTATTTTATTTACGAGAATAAATAACATCCTTTAGCGCTCAACACAAGTTGACCTCTCTTTAGTATGTGGGGTCATATACTCGAAGGTCAATTGAAATGGATAGTGTATTTTTCCACTTATATGATATCCTTATCTTACGAGTGGAATCTTAACAATAGTGCAGTATTTCAATTGCCTGGTTTTTTTTGTTTACGTCCGTAATATTATTATTGCGTTCTAATTGGGAGGTGATCATGCATTTCATTACTGCTAAAACATACCCATGACTACTTTTAAGGGACAGATCGAGCGCATATGTTATTTCTGTCCATTAAACTCCGTCGGTAGTGACCTAGCGCTTGTAGAGAGGCTCTGGAATCTCTCTAGCACTGTCCTCAGAGGCCTTCCCGGACACCAAAGGATACCATGACCAATATCATGACCAATATTCGAGATAGCTCGAGGCATGTGCGATCACATCTGCTCACTAACCTCATTCGGTGATCACCTAGCGCATATAGAAAGGATCTGGGATCTCCAATAGAATGCACCAGTAACTTGAGATGTGCTCATAGGGCTCGTCCCGCACACCTAGCCCTGTCACTCTCTCTCATTATAATATAACCTGCCGTCGTTTCTGGAGTGGCGATCATCCTAGCAATCAAAGCCTCCATCCAGACAGATTATGACTCCATCGTCATTTCTATATTGTATTTTCTACTTTTAGAGGGATAAGCGGCGAAACGCCTTCCCAGATATTGGTCACTACTCATTCTTTAGTTGACAAGTCAATAAGCCCTTCAGCCTCTTCTCAATGTCAAGCAGCGTATGCGAGTACAATTGCCAGGCTTTACGGACACTTTCATCTTGTAGCAGTGTCAGATGTGATCTTGTAACAGCGAAGGACGAAGGAACATGTCCAAATTATAAGGTTTTTTTATAAGACTGCGGAACCCTAAAAAGCAATCGTAATTCGATCTCATTAACGAGATGATGTTATTGTTTCCGTTAAAATTCGACAAAGGAACGTCGCACATTGAGTTATATTCCCGCCACCACCTGTCCCATTTGGTCCTAATATTTATTTGATTGCCAAATTCCCTTCGCTACCTGACCGTATATCGCCAATTATGGGTAAAAAAATTTAGTTTTTTTTCATTAGATATTCAAGATAGGCAGTGTCCCGTCAGTACGGTCAGGTATTTATAGTTTATCGTATTATTAAAGCAAATAATGAAACGATGACATCAACCGATAAAACAAAAAAAAGGATGAGGCATTTAAAAAGCTAATTGTTGTACTTCCCACATTTCGGTTGATAAAACTAGGCTATATTTATCTACGGTAGAAAAATGTAGAACTGTTATATACCTATGTACATTTTTATATTACCTATGTACATCTTTTTATATTAAAATAGTATCAAAAGAATATGCACGACATCAGATGGTAAGTGGTGATTACAACCCATTTATATCCACATCCAACCTCAAACAGGCCCGAAGTACTGTCTAAGGAGTACTCCGGATCTCAAATAGCTCCGGACCTATATATTCCTTAAATAGTACTTCGGACATATTTCAGGTTGGATACGTTGGATGCATTTTTATTCGTGAGCACTAAGTTGGAACGCCTCTTGTCATTTTTATATATATATTAACAGAATAGTAACCGAGCATGCAGGCTACCTGATGTTAAGTGGTCTCTGCAGCCCATGGACATTCACAAGTTGTGTGTTGTTACTCCTGAGGACTAACTTAGAATGCCTCCAGTCCAGTGTCGTATGTCTAACTACACCCCTCAAACCAAAATACAGCACTTTTCTCACTGCTACTTCACGGCAGAAATATGTGCCACGGTGGTGCCGCGCAGGCGAGCGTTCGACATAAGATTCTACCACCATCAGATTGTGCATTATTTTATTGTTTGTGGAGATGTGAGAACATCACCGCAAATTGGTACTTTCACTCAAAGTTATAAACGATTTAATTACCGGCCGACCATCAATTGACACTGTGAAAATTAAATTGCACATTTATTAGAACATTAAGATTGACTTCTACAGCGTTTCAACGAAAACAATTACCGGTAAACACGATTAAGATCCACTAAACAACGAACCGTTACGTTTAAGTGCCCCAATAATCGTCTGTTTATAGTTCTGGAAAGTACGTAGGTAGATGGAAGCTGTCATACTAGTACTCGTAGTTTACTGGTGCATGAGATAGAACTGGGGATCCACGAGAATGTATTCCATTTAAGCAGATCGTGGCCGAAATTATGGCTTTCCACGAGTGGAATAAAGAAAGAGCGGGATGAAGTGGATGTACACAAATTAATTTAACCAACCGCAAATACGTTTTAAGTGAATGCGTTGCTACTTTTGAGGACTAAATTGGAGCGTTACTCTTAAGTCTCAAACCGAAGCGGCTAAAATAAGTATAGCAGTAGTGCCGCTACGAGTTATGTACATTAAAACAGTATACCACTGCAACTACCGAGTCTACCACCATAAATAAACAAATAATTATTACGAAGAAGAAAACAAAGTAGAAATAATATGAATCAAGAATAACAATGTGTGAATGTGTCCGGGATGGCAAATATTCAGATTTTGACGTACCACTCAAATGTTCTCTCTCATCTCTGAGAGATGCCCACCCGTCCCGTGTCCAGATCTCACCCGTGCCCAGCAGTGGGACGATAATGGGTTGATGATGATGATGATGATGACTCAAATGTTAAATTTAAGAAACAAAATAGCGTTCCAAGATTGACCAAGCATAGAATATTCACAAACCTTAAAAAAAAAGAGTGCTTTTCAAGTTTTGTTCGCTTCATACATTTCCTATTGTCTCCTTACAAAATGCAAAATGCACGAAATGACCTGTCTCGTTCGACTTCTATAATCAAACACTATAACTTCATTAGCCCCATAATAGATGGCGTTAAACCTAAAATTTAAAAGTAACAGGAATAAACAATTTTCTTTGCCAATCAGAACCAAGAAATAAAGCCTCGCTTCTTAAATCCTGCGTGTTACTGCTACCGTTAACACCGTTCATTGTAAAGTAATAAAATAATCGGCGGGGAGAGGGATTTATGACCTTAATGCAATAAAATTAGCGTTCTAATTTGTTCGTAGCAATTTGCGTTTATGACGTTTTCTGTAGCGCCGCCGCCGCGTCATTTCACGGCTATTCTTGAACAAAACCGCCGACCGGCATTCGGACGGATGCAAATTGCTCCTTGCTTTACGATTGCTTACGGTGTGTATGCACTTGATCATAACGCTACGAGATTCAAAGGAGTTATCCTTCTGGTAGTCGCAACTACTTACTTTCCTCCTCTTTACGATCTCTTCGATTTCGCCACACTGATCTGTGAAGATGTCAAAGCGTTATTCGCTTTGACAGGGCCACCAGAAAATGAAATTTTCCCACTTAAAACCAAAAAATCACACACCAACAGAATAATGTTAAGCGGGTGCGGGTTTTCCACCCCCCTGCTGTAAGATTACTAAGACGGATTTACGAGCGCTTTGCAAAAAACATATTTAAAATGATACGATACGTTACGATAAAAAAGAAATATTAAACTTCATTACATTATTGGTACACTGATGGATTTGATGACCTCTTATAGAAAATACTTATATAAGAAATAATTTTTCAATTGGCGCAAGTTTAAAAAATGTAAATCTGTCCTTGTTTTACGACACCCACAAGTTTATTCTTTCGCCACAAAATACAGTCAACATTGGAACAAATTATTACTGTGGTCGCAGCCTTAAAATGCTTGTATGCCATGGGGTTCATGAAACATCAAACATACGTGCAAAGTATCGGTTAACTCGTATCGTCGCAATGGAGATGAGCCGTGCTATTATCTCAGTGTGCACGCTCCCTAACGTCTTGCTTTACGATTCTCAAAGCTTAATACTCTCGAGCTATCGGAAGCTATTCGCAGTAACTACTACATTTGGCGTCGTAATTAAAGTCCATCTTCTACGCGAATCAATTAATATCGAGGACTGTTTATTACTTAGAAAATAAGATACTTACCTACTGGTAAGACTTTTCAGTAGTATAATTTTCATTTATATTTTTTTATATTATTGAAGAAAATAACAACATCGGCGCCTATGGATATTT
Organism: Doberes anticus; assembly: GCA_018250115.1. Classification (NCBI taxonomy): domain Eukaryota; kingdom Metazoa; phylum Arthropoda; class Insecta; order Lepidoptera; family Hesperiidae; genus Doberes; species Doberes anticus. The sequence goes on from DWKW01002883.1 coordinate 8,492, forward strand.
TAATAACCTATTCGTTACAGGCAAGGCCTTTAATTTTAACGCTATTTTGAGAAACCCATGTCGTAGCCTAAGATGCATAGCTCAGAGGGGAGATTAGTGAACGTTGGTCGCAAGAACGACAAAATAATAATAAATAATCATTGCTACGTAATAATCACGTAAATAACACCATTTATTTCAATGCAAAACCTACTGCAAACATCGAAACATCCATTACAGATTATAACGGGCCATGTCCGTACATTGAATATATTCGATTAAATAGATATCAAACCAGTTGGGAATCGTACTCGGGACCCTCCGCCTGGCAGAACGGGATGGTTACCTACAAGCTCTATTCATCATATTATACTAAAATACCATACATGCCACCTGAATTTGCGCTTGTCAACTTGAGAAACAATCAAAGAAAGCTTTATTGTTTATTTTGAAATGACAATTAAGATGTCATAGGATTTGAAAAAAAAGGTGGAATATTGTTAGGGACTGTCAAGTCAATTGAGATACTTTTAATGAATTGTCAAAAGGCAAATGTCTTCGTACATTTTGTATGATAATTATGAACTAATTTAAAGCTCACTAAATCATATTTGAAAAGTAAAAAAGGGATATAAAACGGTTTTTGAGACATTGCTGACTGTCATTTTTTATGAGAATGACGTCTTAAATTTATCTGAGCATAGTGAGTGTCAACATCCTTTTAGGCCATGATAACCTAACGTTAATAAATATTAAAGTTCATTGTTAACGCAACACTAAGGTCTCCAACCAGCCTAATATATCATCTCGGTCGGAATTATCAACGACTTTTTTCAAGCAACCGCGGTATCGCGTCGTAAATAATTTTACTTCTTACAACGCACTTTGAAATCATGGCTAGTGAAAATTTTGCACAATATGTACCGGGTACATAAACTGGGATCGGTACTAACTTTCAGAACATGATGAGAAAAACTACTAAATCTGTACTTTGTATCGATCGGTTCGCTAGTGGCGCGAGCGTTCAACTGTCCATATGTTTACATTTTATGACATAACTTTCGAGAAAAGGCTCTAAAAACAGGGATTGCACGCGTCTCGAGATCGCTGGATCGCTAATACGCACCCAGTTTTACAATCGGCCGGTCGTAAAAAGTTATTTAAAGTTTTTTTCGTTGTTCGCCAATATCGCTCGTATATTGCCGGGGTTATTGCGCGTTTTACAACTTGTGACTGATTTTACAGCGCCGCCAATTGGTGATGCGTTAGGGTATCAACGGGTGCACTGAGTGTAGGGTTCCTTCGCAGAGTGACGCTTTAATGGGTTTATCAATTTATTGTACAGTTTACAATACTATATGTCGACGATCAAACATATTGACGGCGATAAAGCCTTATTTCGATGGCTAGCTTTTTGCTGTATAGGAGTAATGTGAGCACTTCCGTGTTCCAGTTTGAAGGGTGTGGTTAAAGAGAATACACTGGAGGGATTCCAACTTAGTCCTCAGGAGTAACAACGCATCAATTTTAATTATTTAATGGTTTCAATTTCACAATTTTTAAGATGCTCGTACGATTTTTATTGCAGTTTCAGTCTGTGCGTTTGACAAATTATCATTGATTTTCTTTGACAATCACTTATAGACAATCAAACAAATGACGTAAATTAGTATTATGAATGAAGTTTTCAAAAACATTTGTACATTGGTCATTTCAATAACAAATAAACGGAAAATTTTGAAATATTTTACAAAAAATGGACCGGTGTCGATGTGAGGACTACGCTGATGCGGTCAAGAAGCTGAAGTTCTACACGGTTGGGACGACGAGACCGGATATAATAGATAACTATGACAGTTTGTATCTTAAAACATCGACATTAAGACATTATTGTCCCAAATGGGCGCAGGCTTATGTCAGAGTTTTAGGCAATAGTAAACTGTTTTGATTGATTGCGTGTTCGCGGGGTTTGCGAACCTTACGGAAGATTTTCAGACGTGCAAGTTCAATCTCGATCTTTTTTTTCTTCCTTCATGCGAGTTTTTTTTAAATATCCAAACGTCCTGTTTTGCT
>DWKW01002884.1:0-10543 GCA_018250115.1 Doberes anticus
CAAGGGCCCTGTACTAGGTTCCAGACCTGTGTTACAGGTACCCCGCTCATCCACCAAGACATCTTACAGTGTTAATTAATATGAGGTCTTATTAAAATACAAGTTATAATACTTTACTAAAATTAAAAGCAAAAATATAAACAAGGTGATGTATGCGCGTGTGTTTGTGGATGTGTATGTGTGGGCATGTGCGTGATGTTGTGTGTGTTAATGCTTGGGTGTGTGTGTGGGTTTGTATATGTGTGTGTGTTTGTATGTGTGAATATGTGAGAGATATTAAGTATGCAACATAATTTTTTATCTAATCGAAGCGGAAGTTAGCAACAGCAGTAAGAAATTAGCAGCAAAGAAAAATACATTATTTATTTAAGCTTTATTAAACTAAATAGGTATTTTAGAGAGGGTCTCATCTTTAAAGTGAGCTCATTGCAATGAACGAACCAACTAACCAATTAGTTTATCATCAATTCATTATTGTCCCACTGCTGGACACGGGTCTTCTCTCGGGTGGTGCCGCCGCAGGCGAGGCGTCGACATAAGACTCTACCACCATCTGTGTGTGTCCATGGCACCCACGATACGGGTTAAATCCTAATGTGGGGCTATGAGTGTGAAACGTTATTAATTTATATTATTTTTTGTTTAATTCGTTCAAACGGTGAAGGAAAACATCGTGAGGAAACCTGTATGCCTGAGAGTAGATACTCCATAATGTTTTCAAATGCACGTGAAGTCCACCAACCCGCACTACGCGAGTGTAGAGGATTATGGCCTAAATCCTCTCATAACTGATAGGAGACTCATGCCCAGTATTAGGATAATAACGGGATTAAATAAATTTAAAATACATAACACTACAAATAATTTGTAGTAATAATTTGTCAGATTTTAATAGAAACTAGTTGTGGCAGTGTTATAATAGAGTATTGTAAAACGTTAAAAAAAATCCAATACAAATTAGTCAGAAGCTACAAATTTACATATAACTCGGCGTGGAGCGAAACAAATAGCGATGCGGGCAATTTTAGATAAAATCTCTGTAACTAATTGAATTGAATGTTTTCATTCTCTATATGATTTTGTTCAATGAATTGTTGTTGGTTTATTTTTGCTATTCATAAGTTCGATGGACAATAATCACCAAGCGACAAATTTTCCGATATTTAGTTACATAAATCAGTTGAAGTAGAAATTACTGGAGATTCGAATGGTATCTTTGTATTGGTATATTTGTCGCTTCATCATCAACCCACTATAGTCCCACTGCTGGGCACGGGTCTTCTCTTTATACAAGTGATGCAGATAAATCTGGCGGTTCGATCTGTACAAATAAAAATTGTATGTTTTGTGCTCTATGCACTCCTAAACCATTGACCCGATTACAATGAAATTTTGGTTAGTTAGTTTAGTTATTGTATTGCACGCGCTCAAATTGTTGCAACAAATCAAAGAATTACGTGTAATTTAGCGGAAGTCCGTGAGTTTATAGCGTATGAATGTGTATGTTCTGAAGAACACGCGAACGAAGACGCGGGCAACAGCTAGTGGTACACAAAACTCAATATTATTGTATTTGTCGCTTAGTTATTATTATGTACACCTTCGATATACATATTGGAGGGTACAGTTGTAGGTAGACCTTTAACTTAATTTGTTTTAATCTTTCTTCGTGTTGGCCACTCACCTAACTGCATTAAGCTACTAACTCATGAGGTGTTCTAAATAAATCCTCAAGGGTCCTCGAAGGTCGTAGCTCCAGTAGGAATTGCTTACTATTCATTTTTATATGACGACGCGTATGGCACAGTGGTCCATGCTGGTCCCATTCGGAGGGATCGATTTCGAACTGGGCAGAAATTTTATGATGAATTACGACGTTCGTTCTGGGCATAGGTGTTTTTGTTCTTGTCTTTGTACGTGTCAATGCTAACCACGAGACAACGTTAATCCTGGCTTTATGAATGTGATGCATTACTTATATTGTAACTGTTAGGCTTTGAGTATTTTCTAAAAGTTTTGTTAGGAACATTATTAATGATAAGCTCGAAAAAGTTGTCTTTCAGTTTAATAGGTGAATGCTAAGAGCTTATCGTGATTTATCTATATATCATGAATCAATGAACTAGATTTTTGTTCTAGAATCATTCTAGAACAAGAATGTTCGAGAAGTCATATTTACCCGAGAATTTCCATAGCATAGCTTCTCGACGCGGCCAGTTATAGATAAAATCTCAATAACTAATTGAATTTTAATATACAGCTGTAGTTAACTGAAAGGAGATACGTATAGCTATTTCGGTAAGAGATGATAATCGGAGCAGGGAATGTTTTAATTAGGTTAATGATTGAATCCAGACTCGCTGCATGACGTCACGTAGTCGCCGTCTGATTCAAAGCCTTTTTGAGTCATGACGGAACGGGAGCGTGACGACTACGGCTTATTTGTTTATATTTTAAAACTTTTTAACATATTTACATATGTACATACGTATTTAAATATAGATATGTGTATTTATATATATTTGCTATGTAGCAATCACGCATGCAAGCTACGTGATATTAAATGGTTACTGCAGCTCATCTATGCGGAGTTAGGACTAAAACCACCACACTCTATATACTACTACCAGCCCGTGCATATACATATAGGATCGAAGTCCTTATCGAAGTCCGTATCTTAGGTCATACGTAGATGCGTTGTTACTCCTTCAGTCTTTTCTGCTTCCTCCTGTCTAATTGCATCTTTAAAAACTTCTTATGGAAGCAATAGAGGCAGTGAAGGCTTGGCGATATATGACTTTACTACCATCCAAATATACGAAAATATATTCCGTATCGTATCCGTTTCGTATATTATTAAGAAGTTTTAATGATACCGAGAAACCCAGGTCCGTCGAATGTTCTTTAGCCGAAGTGCTTTGCAATTTTTATGGCCGTTTGCGCCACTTTCAAATAAGCGCTAAGTGGCCGATAAAGTCGGAACGGATCGGTTTTATGGTAAATAAATACGCTGATTGGTGTGACAGCTCCGCCATTGCTTTTTTGGTACATTTGCGATATTTTTTTAATGTGAACGACGCATTCAAATTACTCGCTCAGTGTTTAATTTTATGAAATCAATATTTGAATATTTTTAAATGTTATTGAAAATTCCAAATTTTTTAGTTGCTGTTTTAAATAGATTCTGTACTTATTGCTGCTACTAGTTTTTACTTTCAATATACTATACAACAAATGTTGAAATAAATATTTAGCATGGTAAAAAATTTGAAGCGTTTTTTTTTTCATTTCATTCTCTAGGTAATCAGTCGCTATGTTCTTGAATTGAATTGTAGTAAACCGAATTAGCAAATATGATTAATTTTAAATATTTAATGAGCACTTTTATTTAATGCAAAAAACGAATCGTTTGAGTGATTTAGTAACCGTAAAAAAATAAGCAAGAAAAATGAAAATATCTATTTCAATTTGGTGGAATTTACTAATAACTGATCGTTGTTTTATTAATCATTAGATTAAACATTACAGTGATGAATCATATTTCGTATATAGTAAACTGTATTCAATATCCGTCATGACTAATTATATCTATTAATTATTAGATTAACAGTATTTTTCAGTTGAACTGGAAGCCAAGTGCGAGTTTTGACAGTTTACTATAAACCGATCGACTTCCTAATTATACCATACCTACTATTACCAGCGCCCCAATCGTCGAGAACGAAAAATTTATCGTGTTACTTGGTTTCTTATCTGAAATCGTAAACTATTAAAACTCGTACTAGATCTTTGATTATGAACGTATAATTCCAGATCAATTGACTTCACTTGAGGTCTCTGGTCATCATCCCTCATCAATCCTCACCTTCCGGTTTTTCCATAACACACGGTGGTATAGTATATAGTTATATGGACTATAAAAAGCCTCTGATCATCATCATCATCAACCCATTGATCTCAGAGATGCGAGACTTCAGGCCACTTCATAGTCCACGACTCTAGCCGAGTGTGTGCGGACTTCGCAAGGCTTTGTGAAAATTACAAAGAACTCACAAGCATGCAGGTTTCCTCACTATATTTTCCTTCACCGTTAAATCGAGTAATAATTAATTTATAATACGCGCATAATTTTGAATAGTTTAGAAAATATAATATTGCGAGAAAAAGAGGTACGCGTCGGGAATCGAAACCCCGATCCACCGGATTCGGTGGTTGAGATTCTTAGCCATAAGGCTATCTCTACTAGCCTCTGATCAGTAATTTATATGTATAGTTCTATTATTATAATCGTTATCGATGGAGGTCTCTGGTCATGTCGGAGGAGTCTAACAATAAAATTTCAAAATATTTGGTCATCCTGTTTCAGCTACCTCCTTACAGGCGGTATAGAACATTTTTTTTTTATCTTGAAAGAGTAGCAAACGAGCATGCAGGCCACCCGATGTTAAGTGGTGACTGTAGCCCATGGACATCCACATAAAACCTCAACTAGGACGAAACTCCTACCTGAGGTCGTATGTGGATGCCTTGTTACTCATGAGGACTAAGTTGGAATTTCTCTTGTCCGGTGTCCTCTGCCTAACCACACCCTTCAAACCGAAACACAGCAGTTCTCACACTGCTGCTTTACGGCAAAAATAGGCGCAGCGGTGGTGCCGCCGCAGGAGAGTCTTTGACATAAGACTCTACCACCATCAAATAATAAGCATATAAAGACTGCAAGTTATGTAAACTATAAATGCATTATAAAAATTATGTACCACGCGGCAGCCAATTAGTGCATGTGTATGCATACGCATCAAGATTAATGGATCCAATAGTAGTAATTATTTGCCTTATTAATTGACGTGTTTTTTTTCTCAGTAAGCGTTTTTTTTGTATAATCGTTTGACAAAATAAATGTCTAAAACCGTAATTACATATAAATCAGTCGGGATTAGCGCGACACACTTTTTGCATTCCAAATGTATCCATTTACCATCAGAATCTATGGGAAAGTTATTCTTGGAATGAACGATAAGGGCATACTTCCTTCGACAACCATCCCGCTCTCGCAATGCAAACCCAAAACGAAAGAAAGAGACAACTCCAATCAGGAATGTTCCGTACCATATGATTTTATTATTATTCATCGAAAGTTTCAAGCGGCTCACGTACGTTTCGAAAATTATGTTATTTGTAAAAATAAAATTGGGGGATAATGCGAAAATTATACATAATGATAATGTTGTAAGGCAAACAGTGTGCGTTTAAAATGTTTAAAGTTAATGGTTGCTTGTTGTAACGGATAGGACTGTGTCGACGTTCGTTATCAACTACGTCCCACTGCTGGGGCACGAGTCTTCCAGAATTGAGAATGATTGCAGCAGCAGTTTCACGGGACTCCTGGGGTTACGTAGAGTGATTTTTCCTTTGGGAACTTGCTTGTTTTAATTGGGATTGAAGGCTGTATCTATATTCGTCAAGCAAGTTCCATTTCTGGGCAGACTTCTCAGAAATTAGAAAAAATTATACGTGGTCGTGGTCGTCACGCCTGTCTAATGGGGTTTTGTACAGTTCGAAATCATTTTTTTACAGTAGAACAGCAAACGAGCACGCAGGTTATCTGATATTAAGTAGTCACTGCAGCCCATGGACATCTATATCAAACCTCAACTAGGACGGAAGTCCTATCTGAGGTTGTATGTGGATGCGTTGCTACTCCTGAGGACTAAGTGCAAATGTCTCCTGTCTTTTGCCCTTCAAACCAAAACACAGCAGTCACACACTAGTGCTTTACGGCAGGAATAGGTGCGTCGGTGATGCCGCCGCATGCGAGCCTTCGACATAAGACTACACTCAATTAATAATATTGTAGAAAACTATCATGTATGCCGGTTTTCCCGCGTTTTATATTATCTATTAAGCCAGTAATGTAAAATTTTAAATCAGCTCGTAATTTCGAAAAATCGATGGTCAATTTTTTATTTGAAATCCGATAATCAAAATGAAAGAGCGAAAATAATGCTCACTTGTCAGCTCTGTTCAGCTATAATTTTTTTGTCAACATTTCGACTGGGTATAATCATGGTCATAATATTATGAAGTATAATTGCACGAATAGAAGAAAAAGAGGTACAAAGTGTATCAATTAAAGTTCGTATCAGATTTTAATGCCTCGTTAGAAGTGTATAAAAAGTTGAAACACTTAGATGTAAGATGTTACGCAAGTGTTTTTATTTAAATCATCGGTTTAACAAATTACAGGCTTTCCATGGGACAGCCGTATATTGGACAGAACGCCAGTTATTATATTAACTGCCCACTTGATTACGATCGCTCGTGGTTGGACTGATTGTAAAGCAAATCAAATTAAAATTCTGTTCTATTCATATTACCGAAGACACGTAGGTATAAAACCAACCTATACTAAAGATAAAATAGAAATAAATGTTTAAGTTAAATGAGTATCTGTTCATCGGCTCTGAGCACCCCCTCAGACCTGGGTATGGTTGATAAGAGAAAAAAACAAGTCAAAAAACTCTTCGGCACTCTTTTGAAAAAATATTATTGGATTACACAAATTTATCGCTGTGAAGAAGATGTGACAAGTTATCGAATGCTTGCGAATTCCATTAATCCGCACTTGGCCAGCGTGGTTCACTACTTCCTAAACTCTTTCATCTCTAAGGCCTGTAGTGGAACAGTAATGTGTTTCTGTGTGTGTCCATGGCACCCGCAACACAGGTTAAACCCTACTGCGGGGCTATGAGTGTGAAACGTTATTAAAAAAAATTTAATTAAAAATGAGTTGATCATGATGATGTTAGTATAAATGGTAACAGAGCCTTTGAAGCTTTTAAAAAATTGACTAATGTATCTGTATCTAAATATTTTTCGAAAATTTTTGTTTGTTTGTATGTTTGTTATTCACGTAAATAAGACTGAATGAGTTTTATTATAATAGGGCAATTTTATATTTATTTTTTAGGGGAATTTTAAAACCCAGTTAGACTTCATTACTATAGCAGTAAGCAGGTGGTGATATAGACGTACTAAAGGCTCTCCTGAAAAGTTGCCACCGCTTATATGTAAAGCATGCGTGCTCACACAATCCTGTACCGGTTTTAAGGGTAGACAAAATGCTCACGAAGAATGCTCAAGAGGAGCAGTAAAATTAGAGATATTCCCTGATATTTCTGTCGGGAGGTCAATTGAAATTAACGTCATGATACGTGGAACGTCGCGGACGAAGATTTAGTAACATGCCTATAATTTATAAATTTCTTATTTCATGTAGTCTATGGAAGCCACAGTATCAGAAGGAAATACATTTCTAGGAAACTGCAATTGAGCATTCGTTTTCAAAATAATTAGCTCAAAAGGGTAAACATTATAGTTGACGTTAAAATTTCGGAATCAATATTTTTTTTTTAATCCACAAAATTTTACACCATGTAGTATTCTTTAAACCGTTAAAAACCCTAAAAAAATGTTAGCAACGATATAAATGCCTACATTTTGTTATTGTTAAAACTACAAAATAGTACTTTTTTAAACATAAAAAAAACGTTCATAAAAGTATGAGTAAACAATTAATTTAACATAACATTCAACATTGATAGAAATTAATCAGTAGAGTTATAGCACAACCAATCAGCCTACTATTTCTATAACAAACGATACGGTAAGATCGCCAACCCACCGAGGAAAAGGGAACATTTTTCTATAACAAAAATCATCATTTTAACCACCTTTCGAAACCAGTCGGATTGTACCTACACGACCGTAATTCTGATCGTTAATAATTCCGGAGTAAAGCCACTTCAAGTTCTGCAATTTTGTTTCGAAGTGTAAGAAGTATACCTGTCTCCCTTTAAAGTAAAGTGGAGCGGTGAAAAGAGAGAGACGGGTGATCGGAACTTGAGTCTCGCTAGCGGGACATCGACCAGCAGCTTTCAGAAAAACTTCATTTGAATGTAACAATATTGCAACTCGAATTTTATTAATGAGACAATTATAAAACACTGCGGAAAATTATTGTTATAAGCAATAGAAGTTGGAAAAGTAGAGACAAGTACTGTCTGTACATAATTTAAAATTATTCACACATTCGTTATTCACGATACTTCATGATATATAACAATAACAACAGTAATAATGATAACAGGAACAATGACGAAATATTTTTAAAAAACATTCTTCATTATCACCAAATGGAAGCTTAAAGCAAGTTACAACACTACGCCTCTGAGGTTACTTGCCCCGTGGACATCGACAAAAACCGTGCAGCCTGCGCGCTTGCTCGTGTGAGTGTCCCGTACACACACACGCACACAAACAGACGCGCATACCGAACGCGCTAGCGCAGGAGAAACCGTGCGTTTTGCATTCAACACTCAGTTGTAAGGCAACTTTTAGGGTCAACATACGCTTTATTGTGACCCTTTAACTAAAAACACTGCGATAAACCTAAAAGTTACAAATCGGTAGAAAGTTCCACACAAAAAGTCGTTCGAAAGTTACCAGTTACAAGTGCTTAGTGCGAGTTGTCGCAGTGTCGCGTACTAAACTAACATCGATAAACGTGTTAAAATTAAGCCAAGTTCTCGTCCAAATTTGTGACAGTGTCACCAAGTGAAGTGTTTTACAAGTGTCTGATATGGAAGGATTTCAGCTTTCGTGAAAATGTGGAAAAACATTTTCTACGTCAAATCTGTTAGGAAAAAGTGGAGTTGTAAATAGGTGAGTACGAATTTAAATTAATCCTCATGTTCGTTACTAAATTACATATATTTAAAAAAAAAATGTAGATACTTGAGTTACGAGTTAAATTGCTCATAAGTTTGTTCATAGTTAATTCGCTGATTAGATTCTTGCATTCCTCGCCTAAGGCAGTAATTCACATTTGAAGTTACAAAAACTTACTTTGCAACTAAGAACTAACTTCGCTTTATATAACTCGTTAGTTTTGCTCACGATAAATGTGAATATAAAAGCCATGAATTTTATAGCGTTGGAAATCAGCTTATAAATATGAAATATATCGTATAGTTTACCGCACCTTTACGTTTCCACTGTATTTTATTGCTTCTATGGATAACAATTTACGGATAGAAATGGCTACGAACAATGAATACGAATGCATATGAAGATTGTTCTCTATATTCATTCGTATTCATTCACTATTCTCATGTGTTTTTTGTATGCGTAGAAGAAAGAACAGCTGATTTCGTTATCAAGACAAGTATAAAATATCAAAGGCTTTATATTAAGAAAAAGTTTTCGTTTCTTATAATTCTTTATGATACTACCAATATACACTGGACAGTAGAAATTTCAATTAAGTACTTGGTAGTAGCAAAGCTTCCACGTACGACCTCATACAAGACTTCGGACCGCTTTGAGGTTGAATGTGGATGTCGATGGGCTGTAGTGACCACTTAACATCAGGTGGTCTGGCCTTTTATAAAGAAAAAATATTTAATAACCTCAGTTAAACAGAAATTTATTTCAATCCCCTTATATTACAAGTTAAGTAATTCACGAATGATACTGATACAGGTTTAAAGAAAGTCTGTAGCGGCTCACTAAGACGGAAGTCTTAATTTAATCACTTTAAATAATTATAATGAGGATAGTGATTGATATTAAAACGAGGCATTTGCATTGAAAAATTTAGTTTTTAATACAAATGGATATGTTTTAAATGGTGACGTTTAAAAGCGATTAGTCTGCCCTTCGTTTGTGTTTGTTTTAAATTGTTTTTATTTTTATGTTAACAGAATAGCAAACCAGCATGCAGGCCATCTGATGTTAAGTGGTCCATGCAGCCTATGAAGGTCCACATCAAACCTTTACTCGGACGGAATTCCTATCTGAGGTTGTTTGTGGATGCGATGCTACTCTTGAGGACTATGTTGGAATGCCTCCGGTCAGTGTTTTCTGTCTAACTACACCCTTCAAACCGAAACACAGCAGTTTTTACAGTGCTGCTTTACGGCAGAAATAGTAGCAGTGGTGCCGCCACAGGCGAGGCTTCGATTTAAAACTCTGCCACCATTTTCTGTGTGATTTATTGGTATACAAGCAATAAAGAGTTTACATAGATAAACTAAAAATATTTTTGGGACAGTCGAAAAACTTACATATATTATTAGCTATAATAAAAATACCTCAAGAGATTATGTCACACGAGTTCAAAGCACCATTATGAAACCTTTGGTATCTCGTGATTTGAGGCGTTTTTTTGCCGTGTGCTTTGAGACATAATTTAACATAAGTACGTACCACAAACCTGTTTAATCTGATTAATAAACACTTTGGAGGTTAAAACACGTGCTTCTCGACTTCTACAGTTTTCGCCAAAAAAGAAACGAGTAAACTTCCGAAGCCTAACATACCTCCCTCAATATATTGTGCTTGTGTTTAAATGAACAGGTATTTGATATCTAATACCTCAAAATGGCGTGCAACAGAGCATACCTTGCACAGTAGCCTCCGGAGAAACGCAAGGGAAAACGTTCTGTATTTGTATCGTGCTGTGGCCAGTATTCCTTTGGAA
>DWKW01002885.1:0-10542 GCA_018250115.1 Doberes anticus
AACATAATGCTGTGACTCGCGAGTACTATAAAAGTACGTGAAGTCAAAGTAAACTATATGTTAGTTTTCATAGATATATTTAATTGATTCAAATGTAAATGTTTACAATTGAATTGAATGTTAGGCTTGTTAAAATAAATGATTTACGAAAGTTGGTCCCCGCAACGCTACGTTACCCTCTCATTCGTGGTCGTTTTATCAGCCTCGGAGACGGATGCGAATTCCCGGTGCGTCGCGAGCACCGGCTCCAGACGTTCACCACGCCACAAGAGACCCATGGCTACGAGTCCATGGGCACGACGCGCTCAAGGTCAGAGCATAGCGACGACGACCCCTTAGCCGACGCTCGCCACATACCTTGACATGAAACGTTACAAAACAATTTACAAAAAATTCGGAATCCACCCTTATGACACGCGCCTCAACCAATCACATTTGAGAACTTTAAGCCAATCAGAACTCGCGACTCCAATTTCGATCATTCGATCGATTATAAACGATTTATTATTTAATAATCGTCCCAGCAATACTGCGTATTTGCCAGTAATGTGCCAAATTGTGACTAGGTTGTATATTTTTTTTAATAATTATTTAGTCCTGGTTTGGTAAATTATTTTTATTATTATTATAGTCGGTATTATAAAATTATTTTGGAAACTGTTTACAATGTTAATGTAATATTTAGTGCACTTTATTGATTATGAAAATTATAGTTATTATTTTTGTAGAAGTAAATTAGAGTCGTCGTGAATTAGAAAAGAAGAAATCGTCGTAGTGTAGTGTATGATGACTATTTTCTGGAGCAATCTTGGTGCCTTCGTCATTAGAATAAAGATATTAGTCGTATAAGATAGAGAATATTCGTTAGTTTAGGACTTCTAGATTTAAAATTTAGTATAAAACTTAATTGTATTTACAGAAAAATATTTCCGCATACGTTTATGCTCAAGTTATGTGTGGGGAGCTCGGCTGACGAGTCTAAATTTAATGAATGAAATTATCATGACTTGTTCTAATACATGATTAATGTAATGGATAGTTTACGTGCGATTTTGCTTTATAATGCATTTGTTATTTTCGAGCTATATACAACACACAAGACTGATAATAATAGAATTAATAAGGTTCATATTGTAAGTATGTTTTGTGCACAATAAACTGTTTTGTTCCGCTATTTCGTTTCTTTTATTTTGTTTTGTTTATAATAGTGCTGCGTTGCTTTGATCACGAGTGTTCGCACAACTCAGAGCTTTAAGGGGTATGCTTTTAGAAGGCAGGAATTAAGAATAGATGTTTTTTTGTATTACTATTAGCAAGCAAATGGATACTTTGAAGGACGTAATACATTTTGTACAAACTAGGTCTGTGTGGTGTATAAGCGTTTAAAAAAAAGTTTAGGTAAGGGCCTAAATTGGATAGATATAATATGAGAATGGGGCAAATTATTATAAATGTGAAATATAATATGTTAATGTAAAAATCAACACAATTGGCTGGAAGAACTTATAACATTGGCATATTTGAGGGCATTATCTTATTAGGACTTATCCAAAGCAACTGTTTTAATTTTTTAAATATTCGAACATTACTGAACTTCACAAAGATTTTTTTAAATTATTAATTATGGAATTTGTCAACTTTGGTTCTTGTATCTCTTTTCTTTTTTACTCGCTATCTCTTTCTTTCAGATTCATATTCTCTGGGTGCTTTTAATTTCCTAGAATTACAGTGAACATAATTATTTTTAGAAATAGAATAATAGCATAATATACTTAGCAATTCTTAAATCGATTTACAGTTAGTAAAGGAACATTTTACTATAGAACTGTCTTAAAATCTCTAAGCATAAAAATAAATTTCACTTTGCCTAAACGTAGGTACAACTAAATATAACATAGTACTAAATATACCTAAGGAAATGGAAAGCAACTCAAAGCCTTCTTCGCTTCTTTCTTCTAAATTTACTTTATACAACTTTTTTCTTATACTTATACTTAAAAAATTGAGGTCAATTTAGAACAACTTGTTGACTTGATTTTAGCGTGGAGATGGGACACGAGCCAGAGAGGTGGCGACTTTGCCCTCGAAGGGGCCGGACCGTCCCGCAAATAGTATAAGGACGGTTTAACCTACCTTAACCTAGAATTACTACACCGATTTTTTTTATAAAAATGTATTTAAATAAATCTGTTCAACTAACTTCATTGCTTTTCATTCATTGGCGACGACACCGTATTTGGAGAATCAAAATTATGTCATTCACTTCTTTTTATGTCGAATTTCGAATCGTTTTAAGTATCAATGTTTAGTGTCCTTTTGCATGCTAATTTTTTCTTTAGTGATACGATAATTTTTATAGTGGTAGCTAGTTGTTAGAACAAAGCCTTTAATCGATTGGTTGATTTTAGTACGAAATATTCAGGGCAGTCGTACTTTTAAATGCCGATGGAAAGTTATCATGATATTCGTGATTATACTAATTGAATATAAACAGGCCTATTATATATTTATTACTTTATTTATCCATACAGTTGTGGTCATATAATTAAGAATGCTTATTTAGAAATAAGAATTTATTATTAAACAATCAAGCATACTTATTGCAAGTATAATTTTTTGTCATCCCGCAAAACTATGCCGCACGATCGGTGCATTCATTTATAAACACGATTAATAAAAAAAAACAAAAAATAAGTTTGATACCATAAACAAATCTAATATCTGTGCATAGTGTTACTACTTACTGGCTGGTAAAATAAAATTAAGAACGAAATAAGATATATGCGAGTAAATTGCTTTAGTGCAACAAAATGTAAATTAAGCAATGTGTGCGCTATTCAACTTAAACTACACTTGCGTAAAAAAAAGTGATTTTATAATGCCTCTGTTATTATTCGAGATTACTCTGAGCACGTAAACCATATTAGGTCGTTTGTACCTTTATTGCCTCTGTTCCTAACAGTCTGTTGAATCCATTAGATTATATTATAATAGAAATACTTATTTTTAAAATGAATTAAAAAATCTGTGACTTGATTTCCTCAATTTGTGGAATTCCGAATCAGTGCTAATTATATGACCACATACCTATATATACCTACATATATCGCAATATGTAAAATATATGTATTAGGTTAGGAGATTAGGTATAACGAAATTGGCTTAAACGATTACGGCGACAATTTTTGATGTATCACAACAAAATTTGGCAGTACAATAAATTGTTCTCGAAAACATCGCATCCAAATTGCAAATGGGTCAAATGGGACCCATATCTTCATTATGGAGGCAACCCTAAATCTTCGAAGATTCACCAAAATGCTATATATTCATTTATATGTCGAAAGATATTAAACTACATCTTGTTTAAAATATATTTCAATCGTCTATAACTTTTCCGTATATTATCAAATTTTGATAATTCACACAATATGACGATGATGATAATGACAAATTATAGACAGTTAAAAGATATATATTTTAAACGAAATATAGTTATAAAAATAAATAAAATAACACAAATATATTTATTATTTATGGAATCTGTCTTTCCGACCGGCGGCGGCACGGCCGGCACTGCCGGTTTATTATTTTATATTTGTAACAGAATTCGAAATTAAAATTTATCTGTAGTAATGTTGTACGCGGGAAAAGTTTGTTGTTCTTGCTATATATTTCTATGTGTGATAGTAAAATGCACGTTATGAATATAGTTGGATTACTTATTCACATCCATTCACTATCAAATATTATTATCTGTAGAACATAACACCACAAAAACTCACATTTAACCATTATTTCGTTATCCATTTGATCATTTGACCAACTGCGCTTTCATTTTTAATAAATATTGCACATTTCTATTATCGACACAATTTAATTAAATAATTTAGCATTGATCGAGTAAGTACAAGATTTTAAGTCAGTCATTTTTACAAAAAGTACCCGAGAAAATTACGGGATAAATTAATTATAAAATGATTCTAGATGAAATCATTTAACCACTTTTCATAAGAGTAGATCGGTTATGTCATGTAGTATAGTTTTGATATATATTTTTCGTATAAAAATGTAGGTACTTACTATAATAAGGATTTTTGAAAAAGTACTTAATAATAGTTAATAAGTACTATTTCAATATTAATGTACAGTACTTACTTACTGTAATTAACAGTGGAAGCAATTTACTTTAAGATACACTTATTAATAAATATATGTTATATAAAATGTATCTACTATAACGGAATTCTTATGTATTAACATTTACACATTTATCTTTTCCTTCACTGTCATGAGCACTCAAAAACTTTGATATATGTATTTCGATGTGTAACGTTCGGTAATGATACGTGCAATGGATGGTGTAGTTTCGGAGACGGCATCGTGTATCCGCTGCCTCGACAAGACGAAGACACCGAGTCGCTGCTGAGCTCGGAGCGCTGGGAGCGGTGGGGGGAGCGAGCGCGGCCCTTCGACGAGCGCGAGAGCTCCTCCTTCGACGAGCTATGAGTGTAGGAACGGCCAGTCTCCGATGCGAGCTTGCGACACTTCGCGATTTAGACGTGGAGTGACGTATTTGTGTTGGCTAGATTCAAGCTAGATGCTCGGTTCGTGCTACACCGGTTCGGATCGCTCTCTGACCTTCATAAACTTAAAACAATAACATGATAATCTAATCGTAAGCAGAATAACGAAATCTTTCGTACACCACTTTGGTGATATTCGAAATGATAATGCATTTAAAATCTCAGATGATGACTTTCTTTTATTGAGTAACGGTCCCGTCTAGTGAAGCGTGAATCGTGAGTCGATTATTTAAAAGTATAAAGCTAGTAGCACAGTCTTTGACATTGTGAAATCAATACGTAGTGACGCTGACGTACTGATTTGGGTGTTTCCTTAAGTACAGAAAGGTCGCCGTGTGTGTCATTTAGATAGCAATTTAATATCGCTGGCTAGTTAGTTATATACAACTTAGTCTAACAAAGTCGCGACGCTATACTTACTAGTTTTATTTCTTTTATCATTAATCTTTAGCAGTACATAGCGAGCTAGCATTTTTGGTAAGCGGCCGTTCGAAATGGTGCCATTGCGATCTCGCATGGGTGGTGAATATTGTAGATGTATGGTGCTGAAGTACTTTTATTAAGAAATAGAGCAGAGGGAGATTCTACTCGATTTTATGTAATAAAGCATTGTATTGTCTGTGTAAGAGTTGATATAACAAGGATTACGATCACGGATATATATTGGTATTGCCGCAGACTCCTAAATTGACAAGGTATTAGTTTTTCATTTTTATTTTATTACATTCCTAGCCAAAGGAATAGTGTAAACCGGTCTTTCGACTGTTAGCAGTTAATGTTTAATAATAATAACTGAATTGCATACAGAGCCGGCCCTGCCATAGGGTTAACGCAAATTGTTAGGCGCCTTGGGAATATCGTTGCGTATGACACCTTATCCACGTAGTACCTCAGATAGGACTTCAATTCTATGTAAGGTTGTATGCTATTCCGTTAATTACGATTGTATAATATGTGGCACTAATAGGTTTTGAGTCCTATCAGAGTTTGGTTATGAGATATGCAGTGTGCAGTGGCAATTATCGTCTTTTAAATTGGGTTAATCAGTCACCTTTTTTTTTAAATTAAGTGGGTATGTCATTAGGGTGAACTTTAGTTCATTTTAATGAGTATTATGACTTATATGGTATTGTTTTAAATGCCTTTTTTTCATAGTCCGGCTCCGTAATGCTGAGTGCTGCGGTATATAATACATACTAAAATATAACAGTAGGCTATTTATAATTATGTGTAATGTAATAATTGACAATTATTTATTGGAAATTTTAAAAGTCATTTGTAAAATATACTTAAAAAATCGCTTGTTGTAACAACTCACAACCAATTTTAAGAATTAGTCTCGAAAAGTCAGTGTTAGAAAAACCGCTAATGGCTTCCGGGATTCAGGTACACAGATCTTGGAAAGGTAAAGTAAAAAATCTGTCATATTTAGAGAATTAAATGTATAGGCATAAAGTAAGAATGAAGATAAGTGCTATTACTGAATTTACGTCTGTATATATAAGCTTCATTGCCTTTGTGAGTCTACGCGATAGTTAGAATAAAGCGTCAATATCTTATATCTACTATTACTCTATTAAAAAGATTCAATAGAGCAGTGCATGGATTTTGCATGTACCTTATCATAATCAACCCATTATCGTCCCACTGCTGGGCACGGGTCTTCACTCAGAGATGAGAATTTAGGCCATAGTCCACCACGATGGCCAAGTGCGGATTGGCGGACCTTATCATAATACTATAATTAGGATCTGTTCAAATTACCGCAAAATCCTAGCTACTACATAACACCATTGACGAATTGTTAGAATTAGATTTAAATAGCTATTTAGCACCGCGTTAAGCGCGAAAAATTATTCATCTTTTATATTAATATTACAAACGCCTTCGTCGAATCGTCAAAGTGTATAAGACTGTTACGAAAGGGTTACAGATTATCGATAGTAAGGTACAAATAATGTAAAATATTCTCCTATGACATAACCTTTCAATGTAGCTGGTTATGTAAATATGTATTACTTGCAGGAAAGAAATGGAGAAAAATGCAGTTTTGTTGCCTTGATATATCGGATATTACGGTGTTATCACTTAATCAGGATGATTTCGACAATGTTTGTTCTAAATCATCACAATTCGTATTATTATATTTGTAACATATTTATTTGAAGCTAGTTTATACCTAGACAGACTTTTTTAACTTTAGACAATAGGATAAAGCGTCCGATTATAATTGTAAAACTGCGCCTAGTAACCTGTCGCAATTCTCGTTTCTCGGTATCCGAATATGTAACTATTGTCTCAGATAAAGATTACCGATGCGTTATATAACTAATATCGAAGAGCCAACATTAGACTGCTGTCACACTGCTCGGCGCCTGGCGACGCGACGGTGCGCGGGACCGCGTTTTTTACCGTTGATGGTACTTAGCCTGTTTGTATAGCTGATTACACGCGAAGTACAACACACTGACAACTCTTCTGCGTGACTTCGTCGTCCCTCGCAACATCGCGTGGCGCGGAGAAGTGTAAGAACCACTTTAGTTGCATATTAGGAATACGAAATTTGCCGAGGCGCATTACTTAAAACTGTAGTTCTGTAGCTTGTCACGGAGACTCATATTAGTTGGATATATATACGAACAGGTTGCAGCGACAATTTAAATCAAGCAACTTAGAACTAGAACTTGCAGGAAAAAACCTACTTTGTCGGACGGATTCGTGCAGTTATTAACGAACAGAATGTAGTTACATAACTAGCATTAGATTATTTATTAATTTAATTAAGTTGTAATTATATCTAGATACTTATTATACATATTTATTAGAACGTTACTTTAAATTTTATTCCTCAAATCTTCTTATTCATATTCATAGAGAAAAATATGTTTTTAGACTTTAGGTATCTTTAACATTCCATTGAATTTTAATAATATATTGTGAATGCGTGCTTGAAATGTTAATTTTCGTATAGAAGTGTTAATTGATTTATAAGTACTATACATAGGAGTATTTTATATTTTAATTTAAGAGCATGGGTCAAATTTTTTATTATTTATCAAAAAATCGTCGCTAAAATAATTTTGTTTATTACTTGACTCCCGCCAGCGACGTCGTAGCAAATGCATGAATTTTAAAGTGACTTCCATAGTATATGACGAGTCATACTAAAGAGGAATTCCAAGTTCTACTTAACGTTATGGCAATATTTAAATCTATCTTTGTGAATCCTCCCCATTTAAATTAATTTAGCAGTTTTTGTACGGTTCACGGATAGAAAAAAAATAGCATTTAAAAAAAATGCACGGCCCCGTAATTTTTTAAAAATAGATTTGGTAAACGAGACGTTTGAAAATTTATGAGTACAAGAATGATCATAATAACAGTAGAAGTTTATTTGAAGAGATATTTTATGATAATTACCTCAACCTTTCTCATCACAATTTTTACGTAATTTATAGAAGTATTGCTGTTTGAAGCGTTTTGTCCAAAATACAGAAGCTACAAAGATACTTCTATAATAGGTACTACGATAGAAATAGCAATGTATTAAAGTTAATAATGGATAATACTAATTGATAAGTTTGGATTAAGATCGCAAACATGATCCTAGTCAATCGATGTTACAAATATTATTATGAACTATAATGAATTTCTATTTAGGCATTTATTAGTAAAATAATGTTTTCGCAACAATGTAATTTTACTATTAATATTAGTATGTACGTAATTATATTTTATTGTGTGTTTATAGATTTATCTTGAGTTTTCCTTTTTTATTCCTTGTTGTCTGTATATTAAGTAAATAAAATATTTTATAAAGTTTGGACTTTGCATTATGGTGTAACATTATTGTTTATGCATAATCTTCTGGTTATTGCTCACCTGTTTCAGTCAGACGGCAGCGGTAACTAAATTCACTCTACGCCTCTTCCAATAACACTCGAAAGTTTATCTTCAAAATTACATAAAAGTTAGCACACAGTAGGATGTTTATATTTTGACTAATTTCAGCTTAAGTTTGAATTGTATGTATAATTGATGTGGTACGAAAGGAAAAGGAAGTATTTTTCTAGATTCCGACACGTGTTTAAATTTTGTGCAGTAAAAGTGAAATATTGACTGTTTTTGTCTGGCGGTTTGTTTAGTCCATCGAAGTTCCGTTACATTTTGCTGTATTGTACGTTCGAAATCCTCATGTTTTTGGTTATATGGCTACATACCTAGAGCATTAATTTAATGGGTTACAATAAACATTAGCAGGTAATCGGAATGAGCCCATTGATACTTATATACTATAGGAATTACAACTCACATAAAATTTAAGGCTTTTAAAAAATTTTGTCTGTAAAAGGAAAAAAAATAATTATTTGTTAACCTTCAACAGGGTTATTTATTGTTATTATTTTTTTTAAACCTTTAATGATTAAAGAATTTAAAGGATTTCAAAGTTCACGTGAGTTAGGAAGAATAGGAATCGGTACTGACGGTTTTGTAATTTGCATATATATGAATGAGAATAAAATAAATTAAAAGTAAAAATATGTTTTTTAATCCTCCTTATTTAAAATTTTAAGTATATTTAAGTACCTACTATTTTTGATTTTTCATTATTAAATAATGAAATCATTGTGAAAGCTACATTGTTAAAATGCAGAAATACTCTATAAATAAATATATATATATATATATTTTTAATCATTTTTTTTATTAAAGGACCAGCAAGGCCACCTGACGTTAAGTGGTTACTGCAACCTACGAACATCCGATGTAGTCTTCTGTATGACTACAGCCTTCAAAACGAAACAACAGTGCTTTACGATGTAGTGGTCGTAAAATTACCATCAATTTTTTTTTTTCTATCTAACAGACCAGAGTCATCTGAGGTCAGATTATTACGAAGAAATTAACTTCTCATATGACACAAAGTTAAAATAAACGATTGTACAATAGTCATAATAATGAAAATCCTAATAAATGATGGATTAAGGAAAATATATATAGTTAAATGAAAACAGCTGACAAAAATAATTAAAGAACTTTATTGAAAATGGGTGGAACTTATATTTGAATCATTTGGTTACTATCACAACATACTATCAACAGTTATATTCAATAAAATCAATGAATTTCATTCACTGTGTCAAATATATGAAATATTGATTACATCAATCATATTAAATTTATTTTATTCGGAACAAGTATCACATTGAATTATTCGGAACCAAATATATACTTAACAAAATACATAAAGTACAAAACAACAGTACAAACTCAACAAATTACTCTCATCTTATATTCATTTATCAGAGTTGGATTTACACACTTTCCAAGTATAAGCTGAATTGAATTCTTGCTGTTCCCTTGGAAACACTATTTTTGAAAGACTTTATAAATCTGTTTTACAGCTTTCTTTATGTTTATCCTGTGTCCGTTGCTACAAACCTAATTTAAAAATATACGTGGTCTCTGATTTTACAGCCCCTCAAACCTGGTAATTGCCACTAATAATTATATAAAATAGGCTAATCTATATAAGTGTTGATACTCCTTTAGTATATTGGCAATTATTTTTGACATAAGAAAAATATCATTGGTAATTTTTATAGCCTAGCAACATTCAATTGTCAACTGCGATAAAGCATACAACGCAAATTCTTGATGCAATAGGTTAGTAAAAACGTGTTCGTTTCTTAACTTCATAAGGTCCTTAATATGTTAATGTCCATATTTTTATAGCATCAATAATTAATACATATAAATGGCAATTCGAATAACCATGAAATTCATCTCACCATATAAGTTTAAGAGGTGTGGTTAGGCAGAAGACACCGGACAAGAGGCATTCCAACTTAGTCCTCATGAGTAGCAATGCATCCACAACCAACCTCAGATACGACTTCCGTCTTAGTTGAGGTTTGATGTGGATGTCCATGGGCTGCAGTGACCACTTAACATC
>DWKW01002886.1:0-10541 GCA_018250115.1 Doberes anticus
CCGAATAAGGACCACAACTCGTATATTAAGCATCATAGCGGAAGGCGAGTAATTATATAAAGCGACATAATTTTCAGTGTCCCGACTAACAGCTTTTAGAGAACGCATTTCCATAATCGGAAACTTTACCTCACTTTGTATATCGTTGCCGATTTTTTATTTAAAGCATATTGAACTTTATTGCGTCGCAAAAAAGTCCGAATTGCTCTGTTGACGATCACGGCAAGTGTCGCACCGCGGTTGTAAGGTAAGCGTTTCGTTCTCGACACGACAACTAGCGAGCGAGTACAATGCCACTTGAATCGAGTTACGTAAGTTTCGTTGATTTACTTCGCCGGGAAGAGATAGAACCTGAGACTGAAATGCACATTTAGCCAACTTCATTACCATTTATGATTGATGAATCTTCAGGTTATCGGATTTGCGTCCTTTAAACGACTATCGCGGTGATAATTTTATTATTCCTATTAAATGCTGAGCGAAATTATTATTGATGGTGGTACGAGTCTTACGTCGAAGGCTCGCCTCGGTAAAGCAGCAGTGTGAAAGCTGCTGTGTTTCGGTTTGAAGGGTGGTTAGACAGAAGAAACTGGAGAGGCATTCCAACTTAGTCCTCAGGAGTAGCGACGCATCCACATACAACCTCAGATGTGAATGTCCATGTTCTGCAAACACCACTAAACATCAGGTGGCCTGCATGCTCGTTTGCTATTCTCTTAACATTTTTAACCGTGAAATTACGTAGGTATCAGCGTGACATGTCACTGAATCGAATCCGTTCCTAAGATTACAATAGTTCCGAGGGACGGGAGGGGTGATTTTTGCTTTCTTTTTGAAACATGCTGTACCGTATCAGTATGCCATAAGGCGTACGCAATATGCCGCAGAAGCCTCAGATAAACGGCAGATCTATAAATGCGAACGACAAAAACGAACAAACACGCACAAATAGGATAGTGAGACGAGTATACATCAAACATAACTAGAGGACACGGAAAACTCGTTGTTTATTAACTGCAGAAATATGGAGCTCGTGCTTTATAAGTCAACATTCTACAAACAGCCGACATTGCGGACGTCCGTTTGCCAAAACTTATTTAACGACGGAGCTGAATATAGTTCAGAGTGAGCTCATGAAAAGAATTGGATGACGTTACGTAAAATGTTTGCTTTATTTATGAAATGCAAACTTGCTTTAAAATTTTGTTGCCATAAGCCTTAAAGTAAATAATATAAATAAAAGGTATCAGACGAAATGTTTTGGGATGTATCATGTAATGTGTCGTGTTTCTTTTCTATCTGTGATGATCGATGATAGAGTCTTATGCCGAAGGTTCGTCTGCTGCGGTACTAACGCTGCACCTATTTTTGCCGTAAGCAGCAGTGCAGGTATGTAGTATTGCGGTTTGAAGGGTGTGGTAGGGCAGACTGCACTACACAGGAGGCATTTCCACTTAGTCCTTAGGAATCCAGGACAAAAAACTTATGTTAACAGTACGAAATAGTTAATAAAAATTAAAATAAATATACAATATTTTTTTATATATTAGCTGTGGATTTTGTATGAATACGTAAATAATAAGTATTGGTATTCAATTTGGTAACCTGCCTTCGTATTCTCTTTATGAGAAAGAAATAATATTGATTCAAAACTGACAACACTCTATAAAATTAAGTAATTTCTTATTTCATAATTTGTATCTTTAAGTAATAGAACTACTTATGTAATTTTAAATGCAACAAACACGGAACCAAATTGAAGAAGGAATTATTTTATAAAATAAGCGACATTCTTTAAATGCGGAAAACGGCAAACTTAAAAGGCGAGATAAAGTAATTAAAGCATTTACCAACTCTACTTTGTCGGAATGTAGAGCTTCTACATAAAAGGTTCTATAGAATCAATGACATTTCCACGTTACACAAGTGTGTAGTTTAACTAAATTAAACATTTCCCCTAAAAAGTACGTATAAGGTGGTGTACCTGTTCAGCGGTGGTAGGGAGTTATATCGAAGGCCCCCACCGTAGCACATATTTATGCCGTAGAGCAGAAGTGTGTGCAATGTGATATTTCGATTTGAAGGATGTGGTTAGACCAAAGAAATAAGACAGGAGGCATTCCACCCTGAGGAGTAGCGTCGCATCCATGTACCGCCTCAGATAGCACTTCGGTCCTAGTCTACGATGTCGATGGGCTGCAGTGACCACTAAACGTCAGATGGCCTTCAAGCACCGTTTTCTATTCCCCCCACATAAATAAAAATATCAAAACAACTATAATACACCTCATTACATCGGTACATATCGAATCAACTCAACTACTCACATCATATTTCTACGTAACACCTGAGCTCAGCTGTCTATCATCTCAAGAGTTTCTTATTTATTTCTTCACAACATATTAATTTCTATGACCTATCAAACTCCTAAGCCCTTACCTCACATATTACCACTCCCGAATTTCTTCTTCATTTCTTCGACTACCCACATCAGTCAACATGCCACTGTTCCGTTCACAGGGTTCTGGGTTAGATCCCCAGCGGAATACAACTTAAAACAAAGAATTCAGATTTCTGTTCCCAGTTTGGGTTTTGTGTTCTTATCCCCACTCGTGGCCATAGCACTCACGGGGAATCCTACTATGCACCTATGTGCATGAAACGTTGTTTTTATTTCCACCGCACTGAACTTACGACCTTTCAAACAGATAATAGGTTCTTGACGCACCATTTTCAACACTTCAACATCTCGACAATTACCTCCTACCGACACGTATGAGCGAATGCAGCAAAAAATATTATTTTCGAATTGACATAATAAACTGCCATTTCCTTTTTGCTCGATCGCGTGCGTTCGTAGTAAGTAAAATTGCGGCATCAGACCATTTTGAGAATTAAGGTCGGGCCACACTAGAGCTTATGTCAGTGATACTCAAACAGAAGCTAGCAATAAAATCCATGTTACTTACTGACGTTACAGAACGTGGTTTTATATAAATAAACAGGACTTAAATATCATCATATTATTTTCTGTAATGCACAAGTTTTACAATTTTCGTTAATTGTAATTTTTTAAGGGCATCAGAAAAAAATATACTACGCAATATCGCCAAACGACATGAATACATGAAATCAAACAGAATTTATTATGTCGTTGAATACATTGATAACGATTTAATGAAATTTAAAATAAATTTATAAAAGAAATACGTATCGTTTCAAATTCTCTTTTGTAAATGAAAGAAAGAAAGAAATGAAAATCGTTATTCGAAAGACATTAAACAACAAAAACTACAAAACTGATATAGAAAAGCGAAACGATAAAAAAATATTCATTTTCCTAACCACTTTAAATGCAAAGTATGCAGAGAACATAGATGTACAGCATTTCCTTAATAATGCTGTATTGTCGAAATACGATTTTTGGCGATTATCAGTGTTGCCTTTTGCTCGATCATTTATTATATTTTATTTATAACACATTTATAATAACTTATAATCATACATCGACACAACGCTAATCACTATTAGGATAATTAAAATAACAATGCAAATTAGAAAGAATAAGTAAATATACGTATTAAAAAAACTCCTTTAATATGGCAATATTAATCTGATGTTAAATGGTCGCTTCAGCTCATGGACGTATACATACAAATAGATCTGAAGTCCTATTTGAGGTCGTAAATTGGAATGTCCAATATATTCTGCCTAACATCTTTCAAACCGAAACACAGCAATAACACTGCTTTACTGCAGAAATAGGAGTAGCGCTTGTGCTCCGAAGGCGAGCTTTCGACATAAGACTAATTCTCCCGACGGTTTCGTATCACATTAATAAGATCTCAGTTGATGCATGCACGCATGCAGGTTGAGAACCTTAGATCGTTCGTCTATTGTCGGCCATTATAACGGCATCATCGCCAATTCGAGTGTTGTGCAACTGGGCATTGCGAATGTGATGTTTTTACGTCACAGCTTGCGTCGTCCTAAGCGGCTTGTTTGGCTAGTCAACTAACCGTTAACGAAGTAAGATAGATAATAGTATTATTTTTTACTCTGTGCTTTGTATATTAAAATATTATATGTATAATAATTATACAATACATTACACCATTCATAGTTGTTTAATAGAGAAGTAATATGCTCGTCTGAATATATAATAACATACAAGAAGATAAGCGATAGTAGTTTACCCTTTATTGTTACCCTCTTTCATTTGTCTCATATTTCACTGGCAATAATAATTTTCGATTTTCAAAATCAATCAAAATTCAAATTACTGTCGTTACTGTTTCTCATCATTACTCTTTGTGACAATCCTCTTTCAATAGTCCCATATTTTCTCGCCATCATACTTTCGGGTCTATAAAAATAATCTAAATTAAAATTACTATCTTTCGTTTTGCATCTTTAATTATTCGCTCGATCATAGTATGATAACCTTATGGTAAAAATAGCCGCTGTACGCTGTAGTTTCCTATTTTTCATTAAGGAAACTAATTAATTTGGTTCATTTATATACCAATAGTTCTTAATATTTTCTGGTGTTAAATATTCACGCCTCACATTAGAATACCCCAAAGACGAGTCAGTAGACGAGTCAGTAAGTTTATTTAACATTCAAATTCGCATTTACACAACGCGAACTAGCAGAGAAACTAGATATATTGTAGTCTGGATTAATTTAAGTATCCAACTATACCAGTACAAACTGAGTCGCGGGTGGAAGTCAGTTACTAAATAAGAGCAGACTCGTAAACAAAATGAAACATTACGACTTGTAATACGGCCTTGGGATAACTGACAAGGCGAGAGCTTAGCTTCGAGGAACGATTAAACCGGATTGATAATACAGTACGGAGTAGTGGCGAACACCCACATATCGTAGGCAGCCACGTTGACACCTACTCAAGCTTTCTGCCTGATTACTTTCTCGTTGCATCTTTATGGCGCAGTGGATGCAAAAAGTGCAAGCGGCTGCAAGTACCTTCTAGTTAGCAATTCAAGTCCAAGATCAGAAACCAGTAGTCTATAAACCCGTGTTGAGTTAAATAATTCAAAATGCACTAATGATATCTTAAATCCTTCAAAGATTCAATAGTTGATAGAGCAAGTATTGTAATAACAAATTTATAACGCTTCACATTGATAGCTTCAGACTAGGATTCCTTTTGTCGCGGGTACCAACACAGAGATAAGAACACACACCTGGTCTGGACCAGGGATAGAAATCTATCGTCGAGATGTTGAAGTTTTGAAAATGATGCATCAAATAAAAGTTGTACGAACCGATCGTAAATTTACTGCGGTGAAAATAAAAAAATACGGATTTTTTTTTATCATGCAGCTACGAAGCTGCACTAGTATTCCCTGTGGGTGCTATGGTCAACCGCCAAAACTGGAAAAAGAAATCTGAATTCTTAATTCAAATTTCTGCTCCTATGGCAATCGAACCCAGAACCCTCTGAATGGCAGACTGGCACAATGACCACGCATGTACATCTGATTTTTATTCAACTACAATTTTATTTGAATAATAATCTAGATAGATAGATATCATCTACAACACATTGTCGCACACGTGTTTATTTATAAGAGGGTTTAGGCCATAGTTGGTCCGGTGGGTTCACCAAGTGTGGATTAGCGGACTTCGCATGCCTTTCAGAACCTTACCTTACCTTAGCCATGTAGTTCCCTAACGAAGTTTTCCTTCACCACTAAATCATGATAACTAGTTTCTAATCACATATAAGTTATATCATACATTAAGTTAAAATTCACCAGAATATTAAACAGAAAACTAATAAGGAATTTACGAAAATATGATAAATTTCAATATTTTTTTAGATCACACAAAAGTTGTGGGTGCATGCTAATACAGAGTAGAGACGCCCGTGCTACCTACATAAATATTGATTTATAACAAGCATTTAAGTCAATTTATATACTATAACTTTCCAATTGGGTCCCTAATTGGTCGGATCGAACATTTTCAAATTTGGAAGACAACATTTAAAGACGAAAATAAATCATTAGAGTAGAAATCTTATAAATCATAATTATTTAATCTAATAGCGAACCTACGCAAATATCTAGTAATTTGAGGTGTTCCAGTTTTAATAAGCTGTAAAAGGATAATTAAGTTGTGGCTCATATTTTACGCTACTTATTCATTTCTAATGAAAGTATTAGTTACATTCAATGCTTCAGTTATACTGAGTGACTCTTGACTGAGTTCCAGGATGCTCCATTACACACATACATACAGTTTTTATAGCGTTACATAAGGTAGTCCTCCATGAAAGTAACGTAATCCATAAATTACATAAATTTTAAATTACATAAATCTTAAATAGTACTTCAATCGTACTCAAGAACATTTTTTCATGTTTATACATAAAATAGCAAACGTGCATGCAGGCCAACTGATGTTATGTGTTTAATGTAGCCCATGGACATCCACATCAAACCTCAACTAGGACGGAAGTCCTATCTGAGGTCGCATGTGGATACGTTGCTATTCATGAGGACTAAGTTGGAATGCGTCTTGTCCTTGTCTTCTGCCTAACCACACCCTTCAAACCGAAACACAGCAGTTCTCACATTGCTGCTTTACGACAGAAATAGATACAGCGGTGGTGCTGCTGCAGGCGAACCTTCGACATAAGGCTCTACTACCATCAAAAAATGTCAGTCACCATAGATGTCAATGGGCAGCATTGACCACAAAACATCACCTATGGTCTACACAGCCTTGCAGTGTTACCTGAAGGAGTCAGCACAGAAGTTCTCGAAAAGATGATTCTGCATTTCTCAATGTAACAGGAATGCATACAAAGATTCCCGGAACCGTTCTCTCGATAGCAGATAACTAACGAGTTCAGATTGCATCGTGGTACGACGCATTACTCTGATTAAAAATAACTTTTATGACCCACATCCCCATTATTTGAACGTATTTCGCAAATATTTCATGGAGAAAGTCGTACTTTTTGCTCATTTCACTATATTCTGATTAAAAATATAATCACATCACACAGTTTAAAACGGATTCCAAATAGTAAATACGTGGCATGAATAATTTTATTCAATTTTTACAAATTCTGCAAATGTTATTTTATTTATGTAATTTCGTTAGGTATATATTTAATTACAAGCTTAATTGTAGAAGTTATAAACGTACCATCATTAATGTCCCACTGTAAGTTAAAGCGAGTGACAATTATTTTTATTATACGCACGTAACTTAGATATAATTATAAACAATAACTTCTAAAATTTTGAACCCCGACGGACCGGAGAGGGAGGTTAAGTTTCTTAACCACTAGGCTATCTATCACTCGCTATTAGTTATAACAACAGCTATTAGGTTTTAATTAGATTTAATTTAGCTACTAATTGGAAGTCAATAAACTTTTTATCACTATACTATTCCTTATTTCCATTTTTGAAAATGATGACATATAATGACATTATTCTATGAGATAAAAAACATGGCACCGAACTTCAGGATTTTCCGCTAAAGTCTAAAATTCCCAGCGCCTATCTACATTTGCTTATTAACTGGGACGGGGTATTAACGTAAAAGTTAACGGCATATCCCATTATCCCGTCTGGACGCCGAAAGCGGCTATAATACTTGCCTACTTGTCTTTACTCGTGTGATAAAATTAATTAACATGGCTGCACAGTTCAAAAGGGTTCTGAGATTATCCAGAAACAAAGCATTTTGTGGCAATACTTTGTTTATGGATTTTGGTACGGTTTTTCTTTGAAATAAAATTATGTGCGTATTACAAATTAATTATCACTTTAACGGTAAAGGTATAAAACATCGCGAGAGAACCTGCATGTCTGAGAATGCTTCAAAATGTTCTCAAAAGGTATGTGAAGTTCGCCAAGTGCGGCAAGCGAGGTGGACTATGGCCTAAACCTTCTCATCTATGAGACGAGACCTGTGCCCAGCAGTGGGACAATAACGGGTTGATGAAGATGATGATAAAGTAAAGTTTTAATCTGCAAACCCAAAAATAGTCACTACCAAATTTCAAGAACCTTATGACCTCTCGCCCGTGGTCCTTCAAGCCGGATTTTAACTAGCGACCTCAATTGCCAACACGTACAGCAAGAAGAAGAGAGATGTACAAAGATATTGTTTAATTTGAATATTGCCATAGTACGCAACACTAATATTAATGAATTTAGAACTAAAGGCAGTACTAATATCTCGACAGTTTAATGCTTTCAAACACTACGTAGCCCAAATGAAAGTTGGCCACAAACAACGCACTATAGGAAATAAGGCATTCATCATGTTTAGTCTTTGAACAGTTTAAGCTCGTGTCAAAGCTGTACTTGGCATTCAATGGCGGCCGGAAGTGCCAGCGGCGAGGGATTTGCGGAGTATAGCGGATTACTGCGGCGCTCTATATTAGGTCTCGCCATTATAGCGTAACGGTCGTCCCGCGTGCAGTTCGCCAATGTGTGGGAAATGCTAATTTTTATGATAATTTTTTGCAACGGACCGACTAAGTGGAGATTATGTAAGCTAGAGCCAAGTACGGGATACGATATTAGTGACGCGACAAAAGTTAAACTGTTGGCACATCACTAAGCCTTAAAATAATGGTGATGTTTATCTAGAATAGTAAATTTCTTATTAAAATGACAAAACTAGAATATCTGTAGATTTTTTTTTTATATCTCGTAAAAAGAAGAATAGAACGGTTGGATGTAATGTCGAACGTTATCAAAAAAGATTATTACTTTCTAGTCTTATTAAAAAGGGAACTTCCCATTCAAAATAGTCGAATGCAGCATTATGCAGTTTTTGTTCACGGAAATGGATGTCTTTAAATACCAATGATTAAGAATAATTAAAACTTAAAACAATGAAATAATTATTTACTAAGCGCATCGAGACGGTAATTATCACGAGATAATGATCAGAAAATTGTTAGCCTGCTCTTTATACGCAATTATGATATAACTACAACTTGTATGCGGCGCAAGAGCAATGAGATAATATGAAACTTTTAAAATAAATCCTAAATACTAGCTGAAAAGATCGTATCGATGTTTTGCAATACAAATATTGATAGAACACCGAACGGTCTATTTGTAGTAGTATTTTTGTTATACATATATTCAACGAGTAACAAACGATCGATGGATGGATGACATTGACACATGGACGACAATTTTAAAGACCTGAGGTCGTACGTATAGTTGCTCCTCGTGAGAACTATTCCAATTTAGTCCGCCTCTCATAATCTTTAGGCAGACTATATTGTGGTATGGTTCTATCACCTACAGTTCAAAAGTTAGAAGTATCCAAAATTATATTTTCATGATTATTCACAATAATATAAATAAAAACTTCGACGTTAACTCAATTAAAAATTTGATGACGGATCTTTTAAAATTAACATAAAGAGAATTCAATTTTGACGTAGACGAATTTGACATGACGAGATTTGACATAAATTTAAAAATATATATGGCTTTATTTTGAAACACCCTAATGCGGAATACAGAATTGCGCGGACGACTTTGCGGCACAAAGAAGCGCAGCGGTGGTTCAGCGGCGAAACCTTTGACTCAAAGCCTTATGTATTGTATATCTATCGTGACATTTTGACACATCATGGACCAATCGTATCGAATCGTGTAAACGATCAAAATCCTGTCTATGTGCGAATGGTGCCCTTGTAATTCCACCCTCATTGAGCGCTTGCTTAATTTAAACCCCAAGCCGAAAATGGTTGGTTCTCCCCTCGTCCGTGCAATCTGCGAATACCATAGCAGCGACCCTACGCGGTACACTTTTTATTAAATTCTTCATAGCTGACATTCAAAACGCCCGCGCCCTTCCCGGGAAGAGCCGTGAGGGCCACTGTTATGGGAATTTAAAATTGTTCGATAATTGAACGTGCTGTGTATATTATAATTACGTGCGATAATATAACAAGTAAAAAAAAAAATCTAATTAGTTGTAGGCTTGTCGGGCTTAATGGACGAACGGGATCAAAAATATCCACAGTTACAAGTGACCCAAAATTTTATCAATTTCACGAGAAATTCTTTTTTTTCCAAAAAAAAAAATATACCTAGTTTTAAATATACATGATTGTGCCAGAGTCTCGTGTCGTCGGCTCGCCTGCTGGGGTACCAGTTTGAGCACTGATACCCAAAAGGAATTCTAACTTAGGCCTCA
The DNA here is from genome assembly GCA_018250115.1 of Doberes anticus. Lineage (NCBI taxonomy): Eukaryota > Metazoa > Arthropoda > Insecta > Lepidoptera > Hesperiidae > Doberes > Doberes anticus. The sequence goes on from DWKW01002886.1 coordinate 10,220, forward strand.
AGAGGCCCAACTCAGATAGGACTTCGATCTATTCAACGTTGGACATGGATGTCTATGGGCTGACAACTTAACGTCAGTTGGCTCCCATGCTCGTTTGTTACTACCTTTTTATGTGTATAATTTGTTCTTAACTTGTATTTTTGTGAAACGGAGAAAATATATTTAAAAAATAATAATAAATAACACTTCACACTCACAGCCCCATAGTAGGTTTTATTTAACCTGTGTCGTGGGTGCCATGGACTCACACAGAAACAAGCACACAAATACCCAGACCAGGTACAGAAATCTAAATTCATCATTCAAATTTCTGCCCCGCTGG